>PVIJ01000266.1:278291-330781 GCA_004024925.1 Scalopus aquaticus
GGGGCAGGGGGGTAGTAAAAACACATTTTATAGTTACATGGACACACAAGTAAATATGTTATTATTATATACTAAAACATTTTATTACAGATCCCTTTCCTCTGTGCTTCTGAGGAACAAGAAGTCACCTGAAGAATGACCTGACTTTTGGTGGTTGGATTTTGAGAGTATTATCAAAGCAGTACCTCTGTGGTCCCAACATTCCTCCTGTTATTAGTTATTAATATCTCTGGGATAAGATTGTAGGTGCTCCTTTGAACATATTTCAAAGGATTAAATTAATTAATTATGAGAATGAATTATGATGAATGGTGATTAATGTCTAGTTTTATGGAGTCATTTCCAGAGAAGAATGATGGTGAGCGAGGCATTCAATGGAGGTTGGGGTGGGACAGACAAGCGTGTGGAGCTATTAGGAACAGGTGGTTATTAAGAGCAAATTTATTGTGCCATGTGCCTCCTTCCACAACTAAGAAAACGCATTCCTAGCTCTCTTCTCTCTTTCAACACTTAAGAAGCAGCAGCCACGTGCTGCAGAGGCTGTGCAAGGCTAGCGTGGGAGGGGGAGGGGGGGTGAGCTGCCCAGATGCTGAATCAACTGGAATTCAGGTTGGAATTCCCGGTCCCTCACTTCGCAGCTGTGTGCCCTGGGTGCCTCATTCACGCTTAAGGGGCCTGTGTTTTCATCTGTGAAATGGGGACTCTGCTCCCTAGACCGATATGGTTGTCAGGAGAGATGGGAGTTCATAAATGGCAGCTCTTATAAAAGTGCGCGTTAATCACAAGCGCTGCATGTTAGCTTTTATTGTAAGTAGATGCTCTGTCTTAGGGGGAAGGATGTGGGCAAAGCAGCTTTGTCCTGTAGCAGCCCACACGGTGTTTGCATCTTTCCCAACTTACGTGCCAGCTTCAATAAAGAGTAGTAGCTGCTTGTTGAGCATTCTGAGGTTTTTATTCAAGTGCAGAGAAAAAAAGTGTTCTGAGGGTAGAAGGGGGTATTGGCAGATTTGTCATGCATTTTCATCCCTCATCTAGTAAGAAGAACAAAAATAAATCAACATTTTAATAAGTTAATTTTACAAGCTACCGATCTCCCTTAAAGCAAAGGCACATGGTATAATGTGAATTGCTCCTCTTTCCTTAGGAAAGTTTATCCGTTTCAGTTATTTGCAGTGAGCATTGCGACACGATTTGTCTCATGGTTGACATATTTTCTTCCCAACAAAAATACTATTCTTTAATATCACAAAAAAAAAATCACAAGATAAAAATTGTAAAGATGAAAACCAGTGATGACTGGGATATGATGATTGCATTTTGAAAGAAGGGCCAACTTTTGCTAGACCTATCTATTTCTTGGCTCTCGCTAAAGTTCTGTTCATCATGCATTTCATTGCAAAAAAAAAAAAAAATCCTTGGCTTTGTAGTGATTTGAAAGGTGGTTTCTGTTTGCCTCCATCTGCCATAAGCAAACGGAGGCAAACAAATGCTTTGTAAATGAAGGATGACCAAAATGGCCTAATATATCAGCCTAGCCAATAACAAATGTCCTCTCTGGACAACCATTTACAAAATTACTGACAATGCAAATCTTGATCAGAAAAACAAATCTACAAGGTACATTTACTTTAGCTTAAATTAATCAAACATAAATCTGCAGACATACCTGGCCTTGAATATATGTGCATATGGCCACAGCTTTATCAACTCCCATGCACATCTCTCTATTTCATTTCCATATAGGTAAACATCTGTTGGAACTATATCGTTCTGAGCCCACTTGAATTATAGCAAAGAACTTGACTTTAGGTATTTTTTTTAATCCTTTTCCATTTAAAAAAAACACTAAAAATGGAAAATTCATACCACAAAATTAATATTTTTATAAATAGGTTTTCTCTTTAGATAGCTAAACAAATAAATCATTTGAAACTTAAAATGTATTCTTTAACTTCAACAACTGCTTTCCACATTTAAATTTACATTTTGTAACTAATTTATTAATATTACTTTTCCCAGTTTAGTAAAATAACAGTAACATCAACATTTGCTTGATTCATGTGATCTAATAGAAATACTGGAGTTAGGCTATAATTTGATTTTTATTAAATATATGTTAATAATTAAAGAGTTAACATTCCCAAATTTGTTTTGCATGGATTTTTGGAGCCAAAGTTAACGAGATATTATCTTGGGGCTTTAGTTAGCAGAAGAGAGTCAGAAAACATGAGTTCTTTGTTTAAATATATTAGGACTAAAGTGTAGAAACAATTGAACAGATTGTCAGAAAAATTAGTTTCATGTAAACTTTTGTTTAATTCCCTTTCCTCTAAATTACTAGTTATAGACTTCTCAAAATAGTGTAGAGAAGGAGGGAACAGAAAGTATGTAATTTTGATCTAAAGTCAAGTACCATTAATATGTAAGCATATTACTTTTCAAGTAATTTATCCATTTTGATTTCACATAATCAGTATCACACTGTAATATAATTTCCCATGATGCTTTTATTTCATTAACACTAGATTAAGAACAATTTCTAATGTCATCCAAACAAACTACCAAATGAAAACTAATTTTGTAAATAGGATTTGAATTGGCCATTGGTCAATAGTAGGAGTTGGCCAACTTTTCCCATAAACATAATCAGTATGTGCTGCCCTGGGGGTAATGGTCTCCCCTGGCTACTCAGCTGTGCGTTTGTAGGGTAAAAGCTGAATGACCACACGCAAAGGAATGGGCACAGCTTAGTTATGGACACTGATATTTGAATTTCATATAATATTCATATGTCACAAAATAGGATTTTTCTTTTAGTTTTCTTCACACATTTAAACATGTGGGAACTATTTTATTTAAGATTTATTTATGCATACAAGAACTGGGGTGTAGGCCAGAGGTGCAGGCAGATGAGAGGATTCACTAGAGACTGAATGGGGAGCAGAACAGGTGGATCTACTGAAATACACTGCTGAGGGGAGCACAACAAAACAGTGAGACCTATATATTTTTAGGTGAGGTGTGTGAGGAATGGACAGTCATGGAGGGAAATGCGAGGGTAAGGAGTTGTAGTAAACTGGGGAAAATTTAGCACAGTCCATCTGTTAATATTCTTCTTACTACCCTTTTATTTTCAGAAAGAAGCTTGCTTCTTTTTCCAGGTAAGGGAGGGCACCTGTCTCCTATGTGTTTTATGATTTCTTTTGGAAAGAAGGAAAAATGGAAAAGATCAGAGAGGGCTTTCTGCCTCTACCATTTTCTTAAACTACTTGAGCTTCATATCTTCAATCTTCCAAGGGGCCATATCGTAGGGTGGCGGGTCCTCAATCCCATTCCTGATCTATGAGCATATTTCTGAATCAATTTGCTTTTTGGTTAGTAATTGAAATATAGCATTGCTCTTTCAGTGATTATTCTCAAAACAATGAGAGATGATAAAGAATACCACACTCATCCCTTTGTGTAAGATATTTCCTTAAACTTAGAGTAAGAGGGAACATACAGACTGCACTGGAAGAAAATCAATCAAAGCATCTCCAGTGTAAGGCTCTGCTTTAAAATGCAAGACCTGGAAAGTCTCCAGAAGAGTATCTAATCTGGGTGAGGAAGACCACAGCTCCTCTAGGGCTTCCAACACAGTGTGGTCAGCAACTATTTTCTAGAATAGCAGATCAAGGATGTTTTTCAGAAGATGAAGAAATTGTTCCTCTGCATTTCCAGCCATTGTTTTGGACACTTTGGATTTTCTCAAGAAGGGTAAGGAAGAAGAAATATTTGCTAAGGCCATTTGCAAGATGAATGAGAACACACATAAGTAGCCATTTAGAACATTTACATTTGAAATACACCTTTATAGTGGTCACTATTATTAATTTTTCTTCTACTGCCACTATGGTATAAACTGAAATTTTCATACTGGTTTAAATACTATAGAAAGTTATTATTAAATTGTCTATTGGTTATGTATGACAGGTTAAGGAGGGAATTCAGCTACGATTGATTGGATTTGTGATGCAGAAATGAATCATCAAAAATCCTCTAAAATGCTTAGTCAACTACAAATTTCGCCGAAGCAATTAAGTAAAAATAACAACAGTAGCCTTCCTAGGATGAAAGGTGACCATGTGGCAGGAACATTAGCTAGATGGTAACAGTACCGTGAATTAGATGTCATACTGATTTTGAAAACAAGAGCACATGAGTAAAATACAATTGAGTAACAACCTCTGCTCTGTGCCCCTCAAGAATGAGGAACAGAATAAAACCGAGGAAGAATTTTGAACTGTGTCTTTTTCCAGGGGAATGTGAGAGAGCAGAACGGTTGCCAAAGACCAGGACTTAACTGGCCACTCCCAAGATAGCGGCTGAGTCCTCCAAGGGAAAAAAAGACTCATGCGCTGAGAGTGCCGGTACGTGGGAAGTCCCAGCCCCCCAAAGAACAAAAACCCTTTCCTGAAGCTCAGGAGAAGGTTTTTTACTTGCTTGTTAGTTTTTAAATAGAGTTTTCTCTTCTCCATTGTTTATCAGGCAACGAAGTTCTTGGTCTGTTAAACTGAACCTGATTTCCGAATGTTTGGATTTCGGTCATAGGCAAACAGACCCTCTCACCGTAAGGGGGTTAGGTAACAATTTTAGAGGTGAAGAAATTGATACTCAGGGATTTGAAATAACTTACATCACATAGCCAATGGAAATAAAAATTTGAACTTGAGCCAGTCAGACTTAAGACACATTCCTAACCATCAGGTCAAAAGATAAGATTCAGTCATTCATCACAGTGGCTTAAAACTACTTAAAGATTGCACTTGGCCAAATTTCCTTTCTAGCAAAATAATGGACACACATGTAAATAAGAGTGACACTTTTCCAGTCTATTTAAAGATTTCTCCTGTGATTTTTACCATATGTTTTTACTTGGCCCCGCGATATTCCCAAAGTATAACATTTGACCTTTCGGGAAAGATCCGTCTGGGAGAGAAGATTCAGAGAGAGAACCCACAGGCCTGGTTCTTTCTCCCTGCAGTATTAAGAGCCAAATGCTAACGTTTTCTTTAAGATTTGCTAAAAGGAAAGGCCAAAAAAAAAAAAAAATACCCTTGAGAGTACACTGAGACAACACAATTTGCATATCTTAACAGCCTCCCAGGGTGCCTTGCAAAGGGAGAACAGTTGAAGGATATAGAGTTCCTTTTACCCAGGATCACCAGCGGAAATGACCACCAATGTTAATTTGAAACAGAATGAGATAGCTACACTCGGTGCCTTGAGGAAGGACACAAAGAGAGCCTTCTCTCATTCCCGAGGTGCTGACAGTGCGGGTGAGGGTCCATCCTGTGCAGCTGATAGGAGGAACTGCACATCTTTAAATCTCAACACCTGGATAGAGCCTGGGAGATTTTGAAAGAGAACTAGACAGACGGTTTCTCATAATGACACTGCAAAAGTCCCAAAAGACATCTGCAGCTGGCTCACTAAGGAGCCGAATTTAAAATTAAAAAAAAAAAAAAATCTTTAGAAAGGCTCGTTTATCAATGCAAGCAGCGATAAGCTATTTAATCACCCCTTTCCTCATTCCCATTTTGGGTAGCTTACGTTTGCACTGTTGGTATATCTGGGGATTTTAATCCCAGCCTGCTGGATCCCCCAAGTACATTTTAGAAGAGAGAAGTGTCAGTTCATATGTAAATGCACAGATCACATGCCATGCAGAATTTCATTTTCTATGGGTCCCCACTAAAATTAACATCTCCCTTCAATCTCGATGAATTCAAAATGGGATGCTTTGGAGGTTTTATGGATTAGCTCTTGACAAGACATGTGACCTGTCTGTCTTCCTGAGACTATCATCCCATTCCAATCATTTGCCTTCTGAATTAATCAGATTCTGTGATTCTATTAAGTTGGCAATCTGCGGGCTTGAAGATGTGTCATTTCGGGACGCCTCAGGCAAACAGAAAAGCATTCTTCCTAGGGCTGAGAGGCTTCCTGAGGAGGGAGGACAGGAGAGGAAACTTCCTCAGAGCAGAATCTGCTCTTCTCTAATGTGTGGGATGGTGGCAGCCTCACTCTGGTAATGTACATGTGAGGAGGTGGGACCCTCTATTCCTGAGTCCTATAAAGTATTGTAAACAATGTTAATATAAATGTTATAAAATAAGTAGGAAAAACAAATTCAAAAATATGAGAAAAAAAATGTGAGAAAAGAAGAATGATGAGACTTCAGCTCACCAATGTAGGAAAATTTTGGCTAATGATGGAGTAGTTGGAAAGTAATTGAAGCCAGGGAGTAAGATAACAAGTCATGGCATTACAGGACAGGGAGAAGGGCACCCCAGAACCCCCAAACCTGCCCGTTCTAAATAGGTTCTGCCATCCACCGCATAGGCCCACCCTCTTACAATGGAAGCAGCATCTTATGGGGGAGCTATGGATCTAGCTAGAGAAAATGCTTATTTTGCTCCATTTCGTTTTGGCTAGGTGATGGATGTAACCACTTCTATACTCCTTGAGCTTTCAGAGAAACCTTTGAATATCAAGATTCTATGATCCTAGATGGAATCAAGTAAGTACTTTAAGTGTAAATACAATTTTCCTACAACCAATTTTAAGGGGGAAATATACACCTGACACTTAATTCCAGAAAAATCTTGCTTTGTAAGAATGTTCTATCTGTATGAGATAAAAGTGTGAATTTCAGTCTTATGGTTTATTTCATTTCATTTTGTCTTGTTTGTACCAAAAGGATAATCTTACTTTTCCAACTTTTTTGCGGTATGATTGATATGTAACAATGTGTATAAGATGTACATTTTGATTTTTTTTAAAGATTTATTTCATTTATTTGTGCATATAAGAACTGTGTATGGGCAGAGGTGGGGCGGGGTAGGGGGAAGTGAGAGGATTCACCAAAGACAGAGTGGGGAGCAGAACAGACAGATCTACTGAAACACACTGCTGAGGGGAGCAGCGGGTGAGAGAGGAGAGGTCTGCTGTGCCATGTTGGTCAGCTCCCTGGCTGGGGATCGAACTTGTGTCGTATCAGTGGCTGCTGATAGCTTCATTGTGTTGAGACTAACCCCTGTGCCACCAGGGAGGCCCCACAACATATTGATTTGATACACTTTATATATAGATTTATATACACACATTTATATATACACATTTATACACATTTATATATACACATATATATATATACACACTTACATATACACATTTATCTACACGTATAAACATTATGTTGTAAGATGATTACAACTGTTTCTTTTTTGTGGAGCATATTTAAGATCTACCCTCAAAAGGCCACTCTTGAAACACTGTATGTTTATGAACAAATTATAAAAGTTGGTGAAAATTCTGTAGGTTCAAATATGGTGAAAGGGAACACCATCTCCTTACAAGATCCAGGGGAAGCCGAAGGCTTGAAATTGGGCTGCTTGTGGTGTCCACCTTGGTTGATGGGAAACTCTGCCTGTTCTTAAGAATTTCCTGCTCTGGTGGCCTCTTCAGGCCTGGTCCTGAAATGCCATCTTGGAGCTCAGCCAGTGCCTATTGACCCACAAATGAGAGCAGCTAAATTAGGGGAGAATTCTTAGGGCCTTCGTATGAGCGAATGGTTTAAATCTATTATTACAGAAGTCCTGGGGTCTGATACTGAAAAAATAATTAAGAGGGAAAAAGTGCTAGTCGATTGTGTATTGGGCAAAATTATGTGGCCACATCTGTCCAGCTGAAATCTAAACTCAGAATGGCTGTCGTGCATATAATGAAGACATTAACTTTTAATTATTTGGCTGAAAGAAAGGCCACGGCATGGGAAAATAAAACTTCACAAAGTAAGGATTAGATTAAAACCGTGGGCTCTCACCCCTCCTTCAGTGGCTCCTGTGAGCTCGACAGCTTTCAAATTGCTTAAATAGTTAGTAAGGTGACTGTAACATTGACCAGCAAATGACATAAATCCAGAATTAATTATAAAGACTTAAATAAGCAAAAAGAAAAGGGTTCACTGGGCCCAGATTTATGGTGAGATGTCTCCATAATGAAATTTTAATCAGTTTGTTTATTTAAGGAAGAATTAATCTCATATCATATTGCAGAAAATATGGTATTCTACTAAAGTTCCCTGACTTTGGAATTATTTAAGTAGATCACCTGTATCTTAATGTTTTTCTGTGTATGGTTTTGGGGTTTTGTCGGACCGATGTTCAAGGTGGCATACTGATTCAAAGCTCTCGTAAGGCTCTTTATCATTTTTACAGAACTGTCCATCTTTCCCATCTCCACACCTCCTGAAAGTTCATTCTCCCATCTAATTTGGAGTGAGTTATTATTTATGGATTGCTTTTTATTTATGAGGTGATGAGGGGTGTCATAGTTCTCTGGATGCCCCTGGGAAGTCCCACAGATCAGTGGTGAGGCCATCCATTTACCAATTGACTTTTAACCTTCTCTAACTGACACAACATGATTTATTTTCAGGCTCAACAAGTGAGCTAAACGTTTGAATATAGCCAGGTTTTTGTTTGTAGGCTGAGACTATTGTACCTGAAAACAACTATGTTGTCCTTCATTGCTAGGAAATGCCACATTACAAATGTGAGATCAATAGGATGGTATAAGGGGCATCCTTTTCAGATTGAGGGTTTTTTTTGTTTGTTTGTTTGTTTGTTTTTTACCCAGTGTTATCTCTTTGAGGTTAGTTCAAGTTCATGTACTTATTCCTTGAATTGCTGAGTATTTTTCAGTAGCATGGATGGGCCACAGTTTGTGGAGTCACTGAAGATCAGTTGGGTCATTTCCGAGTGGGTGTTGATGATAAAACAGCTGCTCTTCCTTGGGTAGCCCCTGCCCTTGAGCATGGGTTGACTCAGTGATTCACTTTTTTTTTTTAAAGCTTTATTTATTTATGCATGCAAGAGCTGGGGTGTAGGCCAGAGGTATATGTGGGGGGGAGGGTGAGAGGATTCGCCGGAGACAAAATGGGGAGCAGAACAGGCAGATCTACTGAAGTACACTGCTGAGGGAGCAGTGGGTGAGGCATGTGGGAAGCTCTCTGGCCGGGGATTGAACTCGTGCCACAGTGGCTGCAGATAGCTTCATAGTACGCCACCAGGGAGGCCCTGTGATTCACTTTAACCAATAGCAGGAGCACAAATGGCACCATGCCACTTCCAGCCTTCTGCTCCAGTTCTTTTGCACTGGGAGCCAATACTGTAAGGAAACCCAAGTCAGACATACAGTGAGGCTCAGGAGAGAAGAATCAGGAAATCCAGACAAAAGGGTAAACCAAGGTTCCCGGGCAACTGGTAGACCTGGCTATTCAGCAAAGACTGAGCATCAGCTGCCAGACGTGAGGGAGTGAGCCAGCTTGGAGGAGAGTTTCAGATCCTGGCTAATGACATGGAAGCTGATGGGCTATGCCTGCAAAGTACCGACAAAATGGCAGAATCATGGCAAATAAACCCAGTGGCTATTCCATTCAGCCCCTAAGTCTTTAGTAGGTTTGTCCTCCCAAAAGCTGTACACAGCAATACATTGATTAAATTAGATTTAGAAATATTTATAACTAGAATAGGAATACACTTTCTAGTGTAACTTAACCCTGGGTGTGTGTCATTTCTCATTAATTTCCTCCAATTCCAGGCTATTTTAAATAAATGCAGTTATCAAATAAGTTAGGTAAGGAGCAAAAATCTGTATTTTATATAACAAAACATATACTATATTCTTAAAATTCTAGAAATTTCCTACATCTAGAGTCACAAGATTTAAGGTCAATTCATAGCCCATTCATTGGAACATTCTTCATAATGGAAAATTATTAGGGCCAGAAAAAAAATGGATATAAAATTATTTTGGATACCATAAATAGTAAACAAATATTGGGTGTCTCATAGTGGCTTGCAGTCAAATTGTTGATTGATAAATAGTTGAAAAGAAGATATTAATGTCAATTACAAAGAACATTGAATAATGCCACCAGTATCTTTACAAAGCAAACTCTTTGGTATGTACAGATATTATACAGAGTAGTTATTACGACTTCATTAAATTTGTGTAGACACCAGTGATTTTCAATAAGTTGAAAAGAAAATAAACTTTGCATGAAAATGCAAGTAACTAGTAATAATGTAGTTAATGTGAATTCAGCGAAGAATCACAAAAGATTATTCTATTTTAACATTTTATTCAACAAATACATCAAACAGAAGAGAGTAATTAACTTTAATTACCCCTCACAATGAGTTCCCCTCATCTTTCTTTTTCTCTTTTTTCCTGCCAACAAAGGAAAAATTGTAACTTGACAACATCTGATGTAGTGGCAGACATACACTTTCCAAATTTGTTTGTTTCTGAGCTATTTTTGGCTTTCTTTCGTCATTTAGTTTAAATTAAGTGTTGGTTAATGTGGTCACTTTTTACTGGAGCTACTAAAATGAGGTTACATAAAGCAGAAAATGGAAATAAAAGTTTACAACAAGCTTCATTCTGCTTTCATTCTTTGAAGCTCAGTGGAAAGTATGACAGCATTGCAAATTTGAGTCTTTGCGTATTATTAAGCTAAAAAGTATTATAAAGAACATGACAAGCTGAAAGGAAAAAGTACAAGCCAGAACAAATTCTAGCTGTTGATTATTTCCCCAAGAGATTCCCTGCATGGTCCATGGAGAAATGCATCGCAAATTCCTTCTAAAATTGTGTTTCCCTAATGTCTGCCTCCTGAATAAGTCCCCAAAGTTAGTTTCTTGGATTTATCCTGCACCAGATAATCAATTGTGGCCAATTTTTCTCCTCATTCAGTTTTCTGAGTTGTCTCAACACTCATCACAAAGGTTTGTAGTTCTCATATAAGCTTTAAAGCAGGTCATTGATGAAACACGAATGTAAACATTTGGTCCCATTTAGTATGAAATTAGTGTTAGAAAAACAAGATTGCAAATAGTAGGTAAATAAAGAAAGATACTAAGAAATGAAAACATAGATGACAGACAGAAGGACAGTTTGGATGAAATCCTTAATCTTATGGTAGTAGATTTCCACGCCTATGTCCATTTCTCTTCTGCATAATAGCATTCTTCTGACAAATCACAGTTTAAAGGTTTGCTGTTTGTTTTGAGACAACCTAAAGAGTCCCTCAGAAGATTAAAGGCTAGAATATATATTATTTCCATATTACATTCATTACAACAATTAGGGTAGAATAGGGAAGAGATTAAAAATTACTTACTTTGAATTAGAAAAAAAATCTTAAAATTCATGACTCATTGAGAGTATTTTGGAAATGATTTGCTCAAAGATGGAAGTACTTAAAACATCTTATCTGTGTTCTCCTGTGTTAATCAAGCTATCTCTGAACGCATCAATTTTAATAAATCATACAAGCTAAATAGAGAAATGATCAAATATATTTAAAAGTTAGACCAAAAGACTCTGGGTGTCATGTTTAGGCAGGAACGCTAGAGGTTGGTGGTGATAAGGAAGGATTTGATTTATTGCTGTAGTTCTCCATTTATTGTATTTGGTTTTGCATACTTGGGCATCATCACTAAATCACAGCTTCTCCAAATCTGATACAAATATATGTCTCAAATGAGCATGTTAAAAAAATACACATGTAATCATGAAGCTAAATTGCCCCATTATTCCATTTATAGGTCTACATCCCTAATAGATGATGAGTATAAACTGACTTTGATCTTAAAATTGTTCTTATCTTGATTTTAAGTATATATTGAAGGGCAGTCTTGCTCTTTCTTTGATGATACGTTCTTTGGTTACTAAGTGCTGTGTATAGCATGTTACATACAGTATGTAAGTACAGAGAGTGGATGTGTGTCCTTGGCAACTAAATAATCAAAATGCAGATGTTTATTAATTTAATGAAACCAGTTAGAGAGTTAGTTTTGAAGAGCAAAGGCTATTTTTATGAATTAAAAATGTTTTAAATTAGTTGTAATGTTTTCATGGTTTTTTTAGTTTAAAATGTTACCGTTCTGTTAACAACATAAAGCAATTGAACAAACAAACAAAAAACTACTTGTATTTTCTTCTAGTCCTTTAGTTTGTTTTTGAATCTCTTCCATTTAATTTAATTTTTATTTTACCTGGAAATTAAAAGTTTTATTCTTATCTAAACCAGCTTTTGTACTTGATAAGGAAGTAAAACACCATTTCCTCCATGGTTCTGAGTTGCAATCCATTATAAATTTTTGCTGTGGTGGATTCTTCCCTTGTCACAGTTTATCTTCTCAGCCTATTTTTTTTTTTATTTTTATTGTTCTTTATGTCTTTTACATTTTGTATTCCCCTTGGGTAGCCCACCACCAATTCACCCGTGAACCATCTCCATGGTCCCTTGTGTTCTTTTCTATTCCATTTTGCTACTCCAGTCCCGGCGGCAGTGTCAGAGGCTGAAATTTGATCGCAAATTGTTTCCACTGAAAACAGAAATCGTTCCCTTTCTCTGTCACAGTGCAGGGAATGCCTGCTGAAACCACCCAGCTGCTGGGTGTCGGGCACAGATCTGGACCAACAAGAGTATAACTGGCCCCAGGGTAGCCCTAGACTGAAGTGTAGGATGGGAGACTGGATAACTACATGGTTCTCTTAGTGAAGAAGGTGGCTTCTGGCTCCTCAGTGTCATCATACTGGGGTCACCTCCTAGTTGCTTACTAGAGTCAAGTAGCCTGACTTTGCTTCTTTCCAAATTCCCTGCTCCTATCCCTGCATGCACTAAGCTCTCAGAATGCAAGGGGTTTGCCTTAGACTCTGATTTTAAAGTAAATCCAAGCTGAGATAATCATCACTCACCCCCAATAGTGTCTCTTGACTCGATGTTGCCCCATGAATTGTTTCTTGTGGTTTTGTAATTTAATAGCCAGTGAGAGGACTGTACATATGCTGTTCTCTGTTTAAAATCTATCTTGAGCTGCCCTCATGGATTTATCTTTTTCATATTAACATTGAACCAGTTAGGCACTTTCAAACACCTGTCAATTTTTCTAATTCTAAATAATTGATACACTTCTATCCAATTTCATAGTCTGGCATTTTTCAGCTGGGCGAACTATTTTTTTCCTTCCTTAGGCCCCAGGAGCCTTTTTTCAAAAATTCATTAAAGTCATTCTTTCTTCACTGAGTTCATATGAATAGTAACTGAGAAATATACACTTGTGCACATACACACTTTTCTTGTACAATGTTTGAACATAATGCAAACGAAGGGCTTCCCTGGTGGCATAGTGGGTTGGGTGTAGTGCTGTGGAGCTGTTGGCAGCTGCAGCGTGAGTTCAATGCTCGCCTGGGGAGACACTCACATGGCGCAGCAGACCTCTCCTGCCTCACCCGCTGTTCCCCTCATCAGTGTATTTCGGTTGATCTATCTGTTCTGCTCCCCACTCTGTCTCTAGCGAACCCTCTCACAGCCCCACACCCCTGGCCTTCACCCCAGCTTGTATGCAAAAATAAAAATAAATCTTTAAAAAAACAAACAAACAAAAAAACCATAATGCACACGAAGCCTTTGATGAACGGACAGTACATCTGCTGACCTACTACTGTCCATATAATATCTTCTAATAAGGATGGTCAAAGCACAGCTTAGTCAAAGCGCACCTTATATTCCATAGTAAAATATAGTATTTTTCTTCTTAGCAATTTTACATTTTTCCCTAAATTTTCCTAAGAATTCTTTTTATATTTCAATGGAAATTTTGGATGAGATCGTTTTAATTTCATTTTCCAACCAACTAAAATTAAAAGGTTATGTTTATCATGTACTTCCATGGAGGTGTACAGTAAAATGTTTTAGACATGGATATAAATGATTCTTAGAGTGATTTTTTGAGGTAGCAACTATTCTTATCTTCATTTTATAGCTAAATAAATAGACCCTCAAATATCAAATACATTTCCCCAGCTAGTGAGTAATAAATCCCAAATTTAATTCAAGGCTAACCTTGTTTTATAGAAAAGCAACTGACTATTCCATATTGTTTTTATAGCTAGCCACTTAATACTTCTTACCTAAAATTATTTTTGCTGGTTCTCTTGATTTTCTAACATAGTCATGTTAATTCCAATGATCAGAATCTTGCTTCACCTTTCTAATACTTATTTCACAAATATCTTTTTGATTGTTGAGCTTTTTACCCTTTTCGAGTTTTGCTGAATGAAAAACGATTCCTTTTAAAATTTATATTTTATGTAATTGGTCTGGGGACAGAATGTCCTCCATGTCTCCCAATCTAAAATATTTTGCTATATTTGTTTGCCAAACCCTGAAAACCAAGGGGTCCCCTGAGTTTTTTTAAAAATAGGATACTAGAACCACTGTCTAATTGCCCCTACCTCCTCTTGTGGACCTTTTCTGATGCCTGTTTTGGGAAGGCAAACCCTGTAATGGCCAGGAGCATGAGGCAGGGAAGGGAGTTTGGGGTTCAGGTTAACCACCTTTCCCACCCAGGACACCACATTTGGCTATAGCGCCCCTCCAGATGCCTCACACAAACCCAAAGACCCGAGTCTGGAGTCCAAGTTCTGAGTGTGCAGTTAATTTTTAAAAGGCACATGACTAAGAAGTGACATAACATTTCCATTCAGCCCCTTAGCTTCCTTTGCTTTCAAATTCATAGATGAGGACGTTGAAATTAACAGTGGTTGCTCCTATAAATGAAACCTGCTATATCACCCGACACAGAATGTTGAAGCAAAAGGCCTGATCAGAGATGATGACAACTTACAGTAGGCCAGAGAGAGCAGAGAGCAATTGAATGTGAAGAAAAGGCATCTCTGCCCCAAAGGCAACCCTCATGAAGGAGATAAATGACCTCAGCAAAAAAGATTCCAACAAAACATCGAAGTCATTTTCTGGTGTTGATGAATTAGAATGAGATGCCAGAATCTTTGTTCTACTTTCCCTAAGTGATCGAGTATATTTCCTTGAGGTCCTTTCTCAAATGTGTGCGATAAATGTTTCTATAACAGTGAAAAGGTTCGATGAATTTATGCAGAGCTTCTGAATTAGAGAAATGGTTTTACCCTCATTAAACCATGTCTAGACACAGGAGAAAACTTGATGATGTGTCCAACGCACCTCTCTGCACTTAGCAACAAAACAAACAAGATTACATCTTGACACTTGTTTGTGATAGGCTGTTAGGAGGTGTATTATTCTTAACATTTATGACAATCTACTGAACTGATTTTAAAAAATCCCTCTTACAGATGTACAAATGGAGGAAAGGGAGACAAAGTATCTGTCTATCTATCTACCTACATACCTACCTACCCACCTACTAGTAAAGGCATCTCTTGGTAAAGGAAAGTACCATAAGAACATGAATACAACTATAGAGCAACTCTGTATTTGCAACAAAAGAGGAATAATAAAACCACTCAACTCTTTTGAAAAGTTCCAAGATGAAGAACCCTACTTGTTAAATGAAAGTAGCTTATCTCCTCACTAAGTTAAAGAAAATACTCATTTTCTCATTCTCAAATATAGTGGCCTGTGCTGCCTTTTTTTTTTTTTTTTAATATCTCTTTGAGAGGTCAGAAAAGACAGGAATAACTTTAAACACATAAACACACGAAGACCAGGGAACTTCCTTCCAGGTAGGGAGAGCAGGAAGAAAACTTGAACAGTTTGACAGAGACGTGTGCCTCTGCAGAGATGAAACGCACGCAGTCATGCGATTTTATAAGGGAAATGTTTTTTCAAAGAAGTAAAACATAGAAGTGGCCAGTCACGGTTTGAGGAATAACTGAAGATCCAAATTAAATAGCATTTCATTAGCTTTTTAAGTGGAGTGACTCAATAAATGATTTGTTTTAAAAACACAGACATCCAATTACCCCACTACTGAGGCTGACAGGGGAAGAACCACTAATCTTAGAACGTGGATCTCCTTCGGCTTCTGGAAGAGATGCTCAGTCGTTCGTGTGAGCACATACATGTCTCCTGAGGTGTGTCTGTTCACACACACGCTTGGACACACACCTAGAATGTGAAATTGACCTGTTCGCAACAATGGATTATTTATTAGAAATCCCCTATGGCAAGTGGGTGAAAGTGAATTCGTTGCTAAGAGCAGAGACACAGGCGTGGAGAAGAGGTGCTCGGCGTCCGCCCAGCGTCCCTCCGGCCCCCCTCCGGCTGCGGTTGCGGTCTCCCTGCGCCTTCCCTGCAGAGGGCAGTTACCTGCGGAAATAGCCAGACTCCGCTGCGAGCACCAGGCGTCTCCGGGAGCCCCTGCGTGGCCGAGTGGAGCCAGAGGGTCCATCCCCTAGCCCCCATACACAGCCTGCCTTTCACCACCTTCCGTTTATACAAAGACTGGCTTATCCCATTTTTTTTTTCCTGTTGCCTTTGCAATGAAAAGCTCTCCACGCGCAGCCTAATAAAGTTCTATGCCTACCCCACCCCCATCCCAAAAATCCCTGCCAAAAAAAAGAAAGGGGTGTATGGGGGGGGGGGGACTTAAACCTGGAACTCATTTAGCTAAAGGGACTTTAGTTAACAAGAAAGTTACCCATCATGAACTGCAGGTAACACCTCCCGTGATCCTAAATCCATTACCTGGAGACTTAGCCCAGGCTGAGTTTGATTTTATGAACTGTGAGGTTGCAATGTTGAAAGTCTGCAAATTGGACATAAATTGGACGCAAAAGACTGGGGGAGCGGAGTGATTTTCTCTCTAATGGTGTTGCAGGCTTTGGCTCTTATGGGGATGCCTGTAATCTGGTGGGGAGACAAGGACTAGAGAGCTGCTGCCTGGAGGTCTCTCATCCCAGGAGATTTCCCGCCCCACAAAGCTCTGACCCCGGCAGCTTTATCGAGAACAACCTCTTAACTTGCTGTTATGCGAATTGCTCACCATCTCACCAGAGGAACGTGCGTGAGCGCACGCACACGCACAGCAGTCTGAGATCAGCAACAGAAAATGATTTTAGACTGTGCTATGCCCCTTACTGTTGGCAATATCTCAGGATTTTTACCTGGGTCACTTTCATCTGGCCCCTTGGAAGAGAATTCTTCCCTTCTAGAGATGGTGACTGATGTCATAAAGTCGCTGGCTTTTGGGTTTTAAGGAAAACAAAGATTACTTTCAGATCCATGGTATCTTTGTCCCGATTTAATTGAGCATTTATTATTCTGACTTTGTTCACTTATGTATTCATTGATTTTTACTTTTTATAAGGATGAATCTGAGGTCAAAAGGTGGGCGGGCACAGTTGGTGGCATCACTAAAGTGTAAGGTCACAGCTAACAAATTCTATAGTACGGACGAGATAAGAAAATGTAAGGGAGGGGAGATTAAATCGGACAGGGATTGATTTTAGAAAAGTGTGGAAATGTGGACTTCAAAAATTTAATTGTGATTCACCAAATGGATAGCAGTTTGGGTCTGGGGGAGAGCAGAGATAAGAACTGCAGACAGAAAGAAGACTTCTAGAAGTTATAGCTCCACAAGGTCATGCAGTGGCCATTTGTGTGGCCAGGAGAGGGTCAGCTGTGCATAGCAGCAAGAGGATGCAAATCAAGCCACCACTTCCAAATAGCAGGCTGAATCCTTTCAGAGGAGTAGAAGTTTCTGGAAGACTTTGAATATTCAAGGTGCATGTCTGTAAAAATTTGCTCAAACCAACAGTAATACCATCCACTGCGTTATCTCCATTAATTGCAGTTTGTCCAAAGGATGGCATTTCATACATCTTAAACAAAAATAGACCAAGTTTTTAAAAAGAAATGTAAAGGATTTGGAGAGTTGTGTCTGCTAAATTTTTAAAGTCCAAAAATGAAAACAGCATGAAGCATTTTTATGGACTTAGTTCTATCAGCTCCTTAATGGTGATTACCTATGGAGAAGTGAAGGAAAAGAGCTCTAGCTGTGGTGCTTATTTCTCTTTTTACAAACAGACAGAATAAAATCAGACTCTGAGGCACATAGGACAGAATTTTCATTTCTCTTTCATCAGAGTAGTTCGGAGGTACTTGGATGTTAGCACTTTCTGTATTTTCCACAGAACTTAAGTATTTTGGATTTTTAAAGTGCAAATTCTTTGATCTCTTTCCCTCCACACTTCCGTGACTGACTTTGTCTTCTTATCTCTGACAGCACTGCAGTGAACCCCCCCACTCCCACACACCCCCCGCAGTTCACTCTGGGCCCCACAGGTGTCCCTCCCCACATGAAACACATTTCTGTTTCCAAGCCTGCGTTGGACTGCCGAGAAATGAGGGCAAGTAACACTTACCCTCTCGTGCTACCCATACTTTGCAGGATATCAAGTAAGGATTATTTTGCTCTTAGGGTAACAGGGCTTTTAGTAAAAACACTTCTAGCTGTAGCCCCAGAGCTTTCCTCTGTACGAAGATCCTAAATTCCAGAGAATCATTATGGAAACTTAGAATTTCTCTCACCTCTGACAGTTCCCTTTATTACTTGGTGAAGCTCTACTGATTAACTCTCAGTTTCCCTCAAGACGAGTTTCTTCCCGACGAGCTCTCTGAGCCATCATACAGGTCCATTTTTGTCATTGTCCACCCGTTAAGTGACATGCGCAGACATGGCTGAGGCTCAGGGTGAGTTCTCTGAAACACCAGGACGCTTATTCTGGCAGAGAACATGGTGCAGGCTGGAAACAGGAAGTGGCTGCAGGCGGGGAGGCCAGGGAAGGAGGAAGCTACCGCAGCACACAGGCAGACTTTTATTTTCACATTTTATCATTTACAGCTGTCTTCTCTCACCATGTGTGACCAAGGCACGACAGAATCTATGTGGCTATCAATGGCGATGGTGTTTTTTCAATTTCTTTAAGTCTGAAAATCAATGTATTGAAAACCTGAGTCACCAATAAATCTCTCCCTAGGTTACTCTAGGGTACGCTCCAGGAAACAGCCAACCTAAAAATCACGGCAAATAGCCTCTTCCTAAACTATCACTCTGGCCCTAAAACAGGACTCTTGGAAAGGCCAGAAGGGATGAGGAAGGGGTAAGAAAGTCTTAGATAATTGGTTTTGTGAACATTCTGTAAGCACAGGCTCTAAATATGCCTTTATACAATCACATGTGCACCTCTTTATTCCTCTCAGAACTACTACTTGTAAAACCAGCTGAGCGAATACAAACAAACAAATAAACAAAAACAGCCATGAAGTATATTTAGAATCACTGGTCTGTCACCTTTTCTCATTTAATGACATTTGGAGTCCAACAACAAAATGCCTACAGACGCTGTGGATACAGCCATCTTGCTCTCAAATGGCTACTGACATGGATCAAAGGAAAATGAAGGCAAGATGAGAAGCAGGCGCCATTTTCATATTACCTTGGAGAAAATGTTCCCTTTGCTGAGCTCCTGTTATTCCAGGAGCTCACATTTTATGTGAACACTGCTCTTCTCCCAGTGTCACTTTTGGATGAATTAAGTTTCTATAGATTTGGATATTCTCAGAATTGGCCTGCAAATTTGGGTAGTCTGGGATAGATAATATGAAGAAAAACAAACCATCCGGTGAGTAGAATAATACACGGCACAAACCGAACTTTGGACTCAGCCCAGTTAGGGGGTTCTGGGGTGCCCTTTTCCCTGCCTTGTAACACTTTGAAATTTGTTACGTGAGGGGCAACCATTCAATCTTGGCTGCACAGGGCGATAAGAACAAACTGCTATGCAGAGTGTAGGTTTGAAAATACGGTAAAAAACAAAAATAATAATGCGCTGGACTGAGCTTGTGATTCCTCCCAGTCTCCAGCATATTTATGTGGCTAGCACAAGCCAAATAACACTCTGCCCTGATTCAGCTAATTGCTATAGATCAAAATATGAAAGAAGACCTTTCAATGACTGGCATGACTGCTATAAAAACAACAAAACAACATTTCCAAACAGTTTTCCCATGTCATATGCTGTCATGGTATCATTTTAGGGAATCGTCTTGGAGTCGAAACAGCCCCGTCTGCTTTTTAAACCTTAGGAAAATGGCAACACTTCATCCACATGGAATGAGAATCACCGTCATTCACGTCTCCCTTTGATTTTGGTGCAGCCAGTCAATCAGCAAAGGTGAGTTACTGCCGCCACCGTCGCTGGAAGAGAAGTGAAATCAACTTTGACAGCAATATTATTCATCTGAGTTTCTTTGGGCCCAAGTGCTGTTGGAAGCAAAAGCCTAATTTGGGGCATGTGATTCTTCAGTTAATTTATAACCTTACTAGAAGTAGATTCAGCTCAGCGCCTCCCCTCTGCTTACACAGTAAAATAGTGTTCCATTCTTATGTAAGGGGGTTTTAAGGAATTAACTGTTGTGGGAGCTTACTGTCATACATCAATAATTTAATTATACGTCTTAATCAGAACTGGGTAATTGTCTAGGCAATTGCCAGCGAAAATAATGATAGAAGTGAAATCGAGGCTTTGGCTGCAGGGTGTAAGCTGAGCAGCTATAGTGGTCCAGGAAGGCATTTCCTTCTGTTTATTTATTTATTGTATTTACTGGGCCCTCCCATTGCAGGAAAAGCCTGCGGGCACAGTTAGGAATGGCTGAATACCGTGGCTTGGAAGGTGCCTTTTTATCTATCCATTTATTTTTCTTTCTCTATCTTACAAGAACATGTAAATATGGGAAAAACTACCAGTCAGCAGTGGTTTTGTTGCTCCGGCTGTGTGATGATTGTTGAGGTATACATGTGTGGATTTTTCATCACACTGAAAACACCAGGGACCAAACTCAATGAATATAATGTGTGTAATTGGGATGTTACTGGGCTTTTATTGTCACAGTACAAGCTGTGTTTACTTGCTGAATTAAGAGACGGGGACTTATATTTAAACATGACTATATAGATATAGAAAATGCATATGTATTTATGTGGGTGTATATATATATATATAATGTGTGTTTATATATAACATATATATTATATATTTATGGACTGTTTTATTTATTTATTTATTTATGCATACAAGCTGGGGTGTAGGCCAGAGGTATGTGTGTGTGGTGGGGGTGAGAGGATTCACCAGGGACAGAGTAGGGAGCAGAACAGGCAGACTGACTGAAGTATAATACTGAGGGGAGCAACGGGGAGACAAGAGAGGTCTGCTGCGCCATGTGGGAACCTCCCTGGCCGGGGATCGAACTCGTGCTGCAGTGTCTTTGGATAGCTTCTCGTGCTGTCACCCAACCATTGTGCCACCAGGGAGGCCCTCATTTGATCCCTTTTGACCATATGAAGCTCTTGGGTAATTCTCTCAGAGCCTGCCCAATACAGAGACATCCCTTTTAAGATAATTTGCAGCAGTAACTTGATTGAGGTGGATGGTAATTGAGGTTCGAATGCCAAGGTGACCACGTTCAAATACACATGGAAAGACCAGACACAGGATCTGGAGCAGTGATCACGAGGTCATCAGGTGTAGGTCAAGTAGAGATAGATTGTACACGAGGGCCTCCCTGATGGCCTAGGGGTGAAATCTCAGTGCTATCACCACTATGGCCTGAGTTTGATACCCAGACAGGGAGCATCTGACCCACATGTGGCACAGCAGACCTCTTCTGTCTTGTCGGCTGCTCCCTTCAGCGGTGTACTTCAGTAGATCTGCCTGTTCTGCTACCCACTCTGTCTCTGGTGAACCCTCTCGCCTCCCCACACCTCTGGCCTGTACCCCAACTTGTATGCATAAATAAAGAAATCTTTAAAAAAATAATAAGATAGGAGGCTATCTTGAATGTGTATACATTTTCCCTTGTCATCTTTTTCCTTCAATATATAAGGGGTCAGGAAGTTAAGTTTGTCATGAATTGAATATAAAATAAGATATTTGAGAAGTGCTAATTATTATTAGAATTAAAACTAAATCTGCACAGAAATGTGAAATGTAACTGTTTTATCTAAGTTTTTGCCAGCTCTCCTGTCCTTTGACAAGTCCCAAATTGTATCTTTTTAATCCCGAATTTTAAAAGTATCCCTGGAGCCATCATATAACCCATTAAATAGCTGCCTCATTGAGTTTGACCCCGATCCCTGATGATTATTAGAGATGAGCTTGCAGGAGAGACCCTAAATTTATAGAGATAAATAATTCATAATTCTACTCTAAGACAGTCTTTACTAAGATAACCAATTGTTCAGTGCCTCTAGCGACTACCCAAGGATAGAGACGTGGTCCCATGTCCCCTCTTTCATATACCATTCTTAAGTTAATAATTACTGCTTCCCAGTCTCCTGCTTTCTAGACTAAATACACTTAATCATTTGTCTTTCCTCTCATGAAAACTACTCAATTTCTTTCCTTATTTTTCTGAACTTTCCCTAGACTTTGCCAACCTCTATGACTTCTGTTTTGAAGACGAGTATGTACAAAGTACATGACCCACTTTTTAATTAAGAATTATGAAGGAATCCTTAATTATCTAGGAATGAATTACTAGGATTAAAGCTTATCCATGAGCATTTCTCTTTTAAATTCATATTAACATTTTCATTGGTTCAGCTAATTATGTACTTTGTGGGAGGAAAAAAAATGGGATATTTGCTTAAGGTTAGACAAGCAAGTAGAAAAATTTTCAAAAGCCAAAATAAGTATTTCTTGCTCTGGGGAAAGTGTGAAGGAGCAAGATTTGCAAAAGACTGCTTGTCTTTAGGTTGGTGGTTTGGAACCATCCATCTCAGAAATGATATAAAAAATTCCTTTTAAGGAAATAAGGAGAAAAGAGCTAAGCACAAAGGCAAAATACGAAAGGTGACTTTTCCTGCTCAAACTTCATTATAGGCATCCTAAGATTCTTTTCAAAACTGAAAAGTTCTACATAATACATTACTACTATCCTATTCAACTAAAACCCTCCAAAGACCAAATGGAAACACGTTTAGGATTATTCTTTCTGCGGAGTTACCGCTGGCATCTTTGTCCCCTCGTTTTTTTCTGCATATGATGCAAATAACTATCATGGACTGTGTGAAATGTCAAGTGGGGTCTGTTTGGTGACTATCACTTCTTGGAAGAGTGTATACAAAGTGCAATGAATGGAGAGAGAGCACACAAAACATCCCCACTTTCCATTCTGTGCCAGAAAGTACCTTGTTGAATGGAGAGGACTTTGACATTAGAATTCTCCTCTTGCCTGGAGGGATCAAAGGGAGTAGCCTTCTCTCCTTTTCCCTCAAATGCTAGCTCAGTTCCCTAGGTGCAATGGAATATGATTTGCAGATTCATTTATTTTGTGGACCTTCAGATCTCGTTCATTTTCCTTTCTGCAGTGTTCCTTTAGGAGAGATCGAACAGAAAGAAAAGAGAAAAATACACATTTATGTGAGTGACAGAATTAACACACACTGGAGCCTTTGATAGTGGGAACAGGCCTTATGTAGAGCCAAGACCCATAGAATTTTGAAAAGAGGGAGAGAAACACTAAGGCATTTCCGTTTAACTTTTGGTAGCTTGTTAATTTTTGGTTTATAATTAATTTAGGACCATTAACATTATATGGGGGAAAAAAACCAAATTACCCCACAACATCTCAATTCTCCTGTGGAAGCATATCCAAAATAAATGCTAAACCTTGATACTGTACCATGAAATACATTTCTAAGAAACCCTTGGCACTTTTTCTCTGAATTTCCAGCATCGTCTGCTAAAGAAACCCTTCAATGAAACCACACAGGTACCGCCTCAGAAAGAAAATGAAAAAACGTGGCCCCAGAGAGCATTTTCCAGCCAGCTAGCAGGATGGATTCACATCTTCCATATTAGCTGAGAGATGTTTGGGAGAGCATCCATAACATAGGAATTTCTTCCAATATTTTGGACATATTTTTTTAAGGAGGCTACATCCTAACTGTCTGTCCTTGTCTCTATGTCTCACTCTCTGCCTCCCTCCCTTCCCTCTGCCCCGTCACTCCCCTCTCCTCTTCTACTCTCCTCTTCTCTTGCCTTCATTTCCCTACTCTTCCCTCCTCTCCTCTCACCTTCCCTCCTCCCCACTCCTCTCCTCTCCTCCCTGAAACTGACCTGGAACTTGCCTACATGTCTATCTGATCACTATGTTATTTATTTATTTTTTTTTACCATGTTCCTCTTACCTACATTCAGTGCTCCCCTTCTGTTTCAAATCTGACATGTATGCTACTATCTCTGCTTAGAGCCCTTATTCTCTGAAATTTTTTTTAAGATTTATTTATTTATGCATGCAAGAGCTGGGTTGTAGGCCAGAGGTGTGGGGTGGTGAGATGATTCACCAGAGACAGAGTGGGGAGCAGAACAGGCGGATCCACTGAAATACGCTGCTGAGGGGAGCAGCGGGCGAGATAGGAGAGGTCTGCTGCGCCATGTGGGAAGCTCCCTGGCTGGGGATTGAACTCATGCTGCAGTGGCTCTGGATTGCCTCATAGTGCTGTGACTTAACCCGTTGTGCCACCAGGGAAGCCCTGAAATTTTCCTGATTGCTTGCTTTCCTCATTGAGTTCCCAATCGTCAGTCACCTCTTCAATATGTCCTCCCTGACCTCCTTAGCTGAAATGGACACCTAATCTCATATCACCCTGTTGTTGTTTTTTTTCTTCTTTACAGTGCTCATCAATAGCTGAAATCACCTTTTTCATTTTGCTGTCATTTTTAGCATGACCTCTTAAACCCAACTAGAATGCAAGCTATCACAGTGTTTTATTCAGTGCTGTATTCCAAAACCTAGTGAGGGAATTGCTATTTTGAATTTTTAAAAGCTCATTGAGTTTGCTAACTGGATTAGCTATAGCTATCTTCATGGAGATGCCATTTTTCACCATGCTTCACAAGTTATAGCAAACTTTAATGCTCGCTCATTAACAGATCATAGACCCATGATCAATCACAAAGCAACCCACTGCCTCACATAATTCTCCATGGATTTATATAGGACATTTCTACCCCACAGGGTCTGCGTCAGGTCAAACACGGGGACATGCTGGTCAAGTCAAACCAGCTCCTTTCAGGTACTTGGGCTCCTTTCAGGCAAAGACCATTGTGTCTATCCATAGGGTACCTCGGCATCTTCAGGCCTTTGGAAAGCAACTGGGTCCTATGAAAGATTCCTCTGTCCTTTCTTTTCTGATTGTCAATCTTTAATTTAGAAGAAGAGAAAAGTCCAGCTCTCTCCCTTGGCTGTATTAAAATTTATGGGGCAGGGTGGTTTCCAAGCTGCCGCTCCTCTGGGGCACTGCTCTGGTGATGTATGACCACGATGTGTCACCAGCGTAGCCGGCTCTGATGATCCATTGCGGCAACAAGCCATTTGTCATACATCACTGCCTCCACCGTGCCCCCATCCAGCCCTCTCCTGTACATCCCAGCAGGGAGTCTTGGCTCCAAGAGAGCCCCGTGCTCCTGCAGCTCTCCCTGGCTGCTGTATTCACCATGCATTGGGGAGCGAACTGCACTGGGGCAGACTTAAACGTAAAGGCTTCACGTATTCTGGGGCCTCCCTGGTGGCACAACGGGTTAAGCGCAGTGCTGTGGAGCTGTGGGCTGTGCACCAAGTTCGATGCCCGGCTAGGGAGATTCCCCCATGGTGCAGCAGACCTCTCCTGCTTTGCCCACTGCTCCCCTCAGCAGTGTATTTCGGTCGATCTGCTGTTCTGCTCCCCACTCTGTCTCTGGTGAATCCTATTGCCACCCCACACCTCTGGCCTGCACCCCAACTTGTATGCATAAATAAATAAATATTTTTTTTTAAAAAAAAGGCTTCAGGAGGCCAGAAGCTACCAGCTAATGATGATGGTAAGAAGTTTGCTTATGCTTGTAGAGTGAATCCAAAAATACTAGTGAAACAGTTATGCAGACTTCCTTCTCTGGTGGCTGGTGGCCCTTCTTTTAAGGGTTTTGTATGTATGTTACTCCTTACCCAGTCCTCTATGGGAGAGAGCATTGTTATAACACATTTTTTAAAAGTTCATATAGTAGTGTTGGTTATCATTATCATGTTGTACACTGTATTCCCAATATTATGTTAACTTATAACTAGAAGGTAGTACCTTTAGCCCCCATCAATTGGTTCAATTTATACTTCCCCCCAACTTCATTTCTAGTAACCAAAACTCTGAATCTCTTTTTTCTATCAGCTTTTTAAACTGATCGCATATGTAAGTGATAAGATGAAGTATTTGTCTTTCTCTGTTTGACTTATTTCACTTAGCAGAATGCCGGCAAAATTCACCCATATTGTCTCAAATGGTAAGTTTTCCCTTTTTATGAATGAATACTATTCCATTATATCTATCTGTTTATTTATCTATCTATTCATCCATCCATCATCTATCTATCTATCTATTTACCTATCTACCTACCTATCTACCCATCCATCTATCTACATATGTGTGTTTGTATTTATGTACATATATATATATATGTATGTGTATATATGTATGTATGTATATATATAGATATATTGGTGGACGCTTAGGTTGTTTCTAAGTCTTGGCTAATGTAAATCAAGCTGTTGTGAATGTGGTGCTACAGGTATCTTTTCCAGCTCATGTTTTTGTTTCCTTTGAATTCATTCGCGGAACTGCTGGATCATATGGTAGCTTTATTTTTAATTTTTTGAGTATCACCCATACTGCCTTCCATAGTGACTGAACCAATTTGCAATTTTGTCACACTGCACAAATGTTCCCTTTTCTGCACACCCATGCCAGTATTTGTTAGACATAGATGACTTTTAAATGCTTACTGCTAAGTGAAAACTGCCAGTCTGTACAAGCTACATATTGTATGACTCCATTTCTATGATGTTCTGGAAATGACAAAATTATAGAGATGATAAACAGACCAAGGGGTGGGGGTGGGTGGTAAAACACAGAGGGTATTTTTAGGGCAGTGAAACTATTCTGTACAATAATATAAAAATGAAATAAAAATGACAGTGAGCTTTTAGCAAAACTCACAGAACTTTCCAGAACATTCATGAAAAATGATTTTTAACAAAATCATTTAAGAATTTGAGAGAGCTCAACATGTACCTGAATTGTATTACAAATATATGAAACAAACTTACTCGAGGGGATAGAATAAGAAAAAAAAGCGATCAATATACCTGTGGAAATGAACTAGATATGCAGAGTAGAAGCAAAAGGACTGTCCTTACATCATGCACACTAATTGAGCATATTACACTGAGTACAGAGAAATATCTGTGAGCATATACTGATAAAAATAAATCATTTCATGAAGAAGTAAAACACACTAGTCAGGTTTCTCAGGTAGAGGACCATCCAGTAGCTGATACAAATACTCTACCCTCAAGGAAGTGGGGTATAGCCACTGCTTATGTGTGGGCTGTCCATAATGACTTCCCTCCTAAGAGAACAGTGTGTAAAGGGAAAAGAGAGAGTAACTTTCCCTTGACGAAAACTGATGAACAGCCTGAACCAAAATCAACACCCATAGTGATAAGTTAGATTAGGGAAATGTACCTTCAGTGTGGTAGGATGGAAATGATGCTTTACTTCTATGGATTTTCTTTTTTCTTTTTTTTTTTAAAGATTTATTTATTCATGCATACAAACTGGGGTACAGAGGTGTGGGGCGGTGAGAAGGTTCACCAGAGACAGAGTGGGGAGCAGAACAGGCAGATCTACTGAAGTACACTGCTGTGGAGAGCAGCGGGCGAGGCAGGAGAGGTCTGCCGTGCCATGTTGGAAGCTCCCCGCCTGGGTGTCGAACTCGCGTTGCTGCTGCCGACAGCTCCACAGTGCAGCGCTTAACCGCTGCGCCACCGGGGAGGCCCCTTCTATGGACTTTCTTGCCAAATCCCATCACCTCTGTCTAGTGATGAAAATGACAACAACAAAGTTGGGGAAAATACCAACTGAGAGGATTTCTGCAAAATGCTGACCTGTGCTACTCACAGTCCTCAAGGTCCCCCCAAACAAAGAAAGGCTGAGCAACTGTCACCACCAAGAGGACTCTAGGTGGTTACGGCAACTCGTGTGTCAGGGTTTATTGGATGGAATATTTTTTTAAGATTTATTTATTTGTGCATACAAGAGCTGGGGTGTGGGCCAGAGGTGTGGGTGGTGGGAGGATCCCCCAGAGACAGACTGGGGAGCAGAACAGGTGGATTTACTGAAATACAGTGCTGAAGGGAGCAGTGAAGAGACAGGAGAGGTCTATTGCGCCATGTTGTGAAAAATATGCTTCACTGGCAGAAGATGTGAATAAGAGAGGAAGAGGTCTGTTGGTTGGGGGGTATAAAGGACTCTGTCACTTTCGTTGAAATCTGAAGATATTCTACATTAAGACTATTACAGAACAGATTAGCTTTTCTCAAATCTGTTGCCAGTAAAACTGTTCAAATTTATTTTGCAAAACATACAACACACTGAAAAGAAGCCCTTGAGTGTTTTTTTTGACAGATGTTTTTAAAGAATGTTTTAGCTTGAAAAATTCCCAAGTGCTAATGGAACACTAAGGGAGAAAAAAAAGCCAGCATTTTAGAGCAAGATAGGTAAAATAAAGTCAACTGAGACTTTACAGGGGCAATCAGTTATAGAATTAAGTTCTGAGGAAAGAAACCTACACTCGAAACCAGATAAACTATTTCCGTATTGCTCCTGTTGAATGACTAAATGGAAGAATTCACTGATAAGTAATATGATTTAATTACATTCACAGTTTACTATGTGGCACATATAAAGAACCTAATTTTGAATGGTTGAGTAAGTACTGTGACTTGGTAAGATAAATTATTTTAAAGACAGTATCAATAGGTGATGTTTTTACTGGACTAATTAAAATTAATAGTAAATAAAGATCAACTTGATAAATTTCATTCTGAATACCCAGAAATCCATCTGAATACTTTCCCTGGGAACTTTTCATTCTCCATGCATTAAATCATATGCTTTGATTCTTTGGAGGCAAAGGTCAGAATGTTAAGTTAGGGCAGTCTGTAGGAGCACCCCTATTTTAATTTGCTTCAAATATTTTGGAAATGTTTCCGGTTGCATGTTTACTAGCATGCCTCGTACTAGGTTGCTTGGTCCATGGGTTCCTCAACTGGCTACTGGGTGCCCCAGGGAACTGTCCATCCCCAAGTAGACACCTCCTCATTTGGAAAAATATTCAAAGCGATGAGAGCCAGACCTCCCCCCCTGCTGCTTTTATCTTCTTTGCATGCTCCTATATGTAGGGAAAATGGCAAATTCACCTCTGATTTCCTTAAGCAGGACTTTTCTGGAGCGAGGACTAACAGATACAGTATCTAGGATCTCCGGGCCCCAGAGTCAGACATTCCTCCTGGATAGTCCCCCAAGCCAGGCCTTTTATTCCTGGCTGAATATAGAGGCCAAGGATCAATAAGTGACTTTCCATCTGCCTTTGACAGAGGAAACACCAGGCTGACACCAGCCAGTCTGGAATCAGCTGTTTGCCTGCTTTTGATCTCCTCGGTTAGGGCCGCCTAAGCTCCCTGGGTGTCTGCTTCGGCTTAGATACAGGCAGAGTCATGCTGACAGTCCCTCCAAGGTCCATTGTGGCCTTCGTGCAGGAGGAGAGGTCACCTGTCAAAGTGACTGGTTATAACCCCTCCTCGGCTGCGGGAAGCCTTTTTGATGCAGGGCAGATGATAATGAGAGTCTAATTGAGTGATTAACTACCTCCACTGGCTTGGAGGCTTTAATGACACCTCTGTATTAAGGCCTCCTTTCCCAGCAGGCCCCAGTTTGTAACTGTATGGCCATGATATTCGCAATTATAAGCCTTTCCTTTAAACAGCAGGGATTTAACAAATGGATTTGGTCTAGCTAGATGGCCCTCGCTTCTGACTCCGCTGTGGCAATCACGCATAAATTCGCGCAGATAATTGAATTATGAACACGGGCCATTCCGGGTCCATGTTACTGTGCATCCATTGAGAACTGAGTTTCAGAAGATCTGGGTCCACTAAGCAACTGAACTCGTGACCCATAGAGGCTTCAATTGCATAAAAATACCTTAAAGATAACTGGATTTTAAGAATTGTCATGGATATGATCTTGCTAAGCAGTGAGAGTCCTCCTCGATCTACTGTCTTTAATTAACTAGGTCTGAGGAGCCTATTAATGCAATGTTAAAAGGAACCATTCTCAGCGGGTCCTCCCAGTGGGAAAAGTATCCAGGGCTTTCCATTTACAAGGTCTTATTACAAAAGTGCCCTGCTGTTCTGGTCCATGTTCTTTCTGCCTGGGAGCGATTTAATGATCTGCTTTAGAGCAGAGACATGGTCAGAGAGAAAATGTTCAGTGTTACGTGTGAGCGATCAAATCCCTGGTGGAATTTACAATGGTAACCAGACACTTTCTTTCCATATCAGAGTAGAACAGGGACAGTGACACAGATACACTGGATTTGCAAAACCCTCCTTGAACAAACTAGCAGCGCTGGCGAGTGTTTGCTGATACGACCAGGTGAGGCGGGTATTGAGCACCCTGCCAACACAAATGATGTGGACACAACAAGGAAAAAGAAAAAGGAGGAAGAGAAGAAGAAGAAGAAGAAGAAGGAGGAGGAAAGAGACATTAAATTGAAGGATTAGAAGATGGCTTTGGCCTGGAAAGGCCTTTGAATAATGCATTCTTCATTCATTCAGCGTCGTTTGAGAAATACATTTCATTCTCTACCCATGTCTGTCCCCGACTCTCCAGCTTATGCTACGAAAGAGCCCGTCAGACAGCACTCGTGAGCAAATGATGAATATACCCATTTTTCTTTCTGGAGCTCATTTAAGAAACTTGTTAAATGGCTGTCACTTGGTAGATGTTATCACACTCTTTTGATAATATTTTAATTACCTTACTTTTGCAGACCTAAAAGGCAGGAGGCAGTGGTGAAAGAACAAGGTGATGAATATTTGCTGAAGGATTCCTAACTCAATTAAGGTGGTCCCATGGAAAGCAGGGGTATAAATACAGGGCAGTATAATAAAAATATAGTAGAAATGTGTGTACAGTGTTAGGGAGCCATGAAAGAGGGGTTTGGGGTCTTCCCCTAACTGCAGTAAGAAAGCATAGAGGGTGTGAAGGAAGTTCAACTGGATGCATTGAGTTCAGAGCATCGGTGGAGAGGAACATTCTGGAAAAAGGATGAACACTGGCCGTCTGTTCTTTGAAAACACGGATTTTAAAATGTGTCAGGCTTCCAATTTACAGATCTGGAAGACTGTTTTTTTTTTTTTTTTCGTTTTTCCCCAGAGGAGTTCGTATAAGCCAAATGACCTCAGAATATTGTTAGAATCTCACATTTTTGACGCTCAAACTGCCCTTACCCCTGGAGCAATCTTATCTTAGGATGACTTATTAGAGGAACAGGAATGTAGGTGGACCAAGTGGCTGTACAACTTTGAAACTTAAGAAAGCACTGTGAAATTTGGATTCTTTTTATCTGGTCTACAATTTCATGACTAAAATTCTTCCTTCCAGTAAAAGTAAAATATTGTCCAGGAATATTACTAGAGCAGTCCAAAACAACTGGGAGGTTTCTTCTTATCTTGTCTGGAGATCATAGTCTGCTTCCTCAGATGAACATTTTCTGACCTTTAAAATAGCATAGACAGGGCCTCCCTGGTGGCCTGGGGGTGAAGTCTCAGTGTTATCACCAAGACAGCCTGAGTTAGATCGCTGGCCAGGGATCTTCCCACAGGGCGCAGCAGACCTCTCCTGCATCCCCCACTGCTCCCCTCAGCAGTGTACTTCAGTCGATCCGCCTGTTCTGCTCCCCACTCTGTCTCTGGTGAATCCTCTCAGCCCCCCACATCTCTAGCCTACACCCCAGTTCTTTTATAAAATATTAAAAAAATTAATTTAGCACAGAGATAGTTCTATAGTAAGAGAGAAATTAGACTACATCTCAAGAACTAACATGTCTAGCTTCTCCCTGGACTAATGACCTGGGTCACTGAAAACTTCCTCAGGCTCAACTCAAGAACCATTTGCTTCCCCAAATTTTATTTTTCACTCATACTGTATTTTAACAATGTTTTGGTCTAGGTGTAGTAAATTGGGGAGATAAACTTACTGAATTTGTTGGCTTGGACATTGTCAGATCTTTATTTGAAACATTAGAATATATTACGTATAATGTACAGTAGAAAATATGAGAGAAAGCCTTATTTCTCTAAAAAAAAAATACTGCATTTTTGCCAGAGAATGAGCATCTCTCTCATTTTTGGACTAATTAGACTGTTGTGAATTCAGCCCATGAGAATATAACAAAGGCCTGACCACTGATTGGTCACACATGTAAAACACCGTTTGTTGATGCTACATATAAAAGTTTTAACTTGGGCCTCCCCGGTGGCGCAGCGGTTAAGCGCTGCGCTATGGAGCTGTTGGCAGCAGCGACGCGGGTTTGACGCCCAGCCAGGGAGAATCCCACATGGTGCGGCAGACCTCTCCTGCCTCGCCCGCTGCTCCCCTCAGCAGTGTATTTCTGATCTGCCTGTTCTTCTACCCACACCGTCTCTGGTGAACCTTCTTGCCGCCCCACGCCTCTGGCCTGTACCCCAGCTTGTATGTATAAATAAAAAATAAATCTTTAAAAAAAAAAAGTTTTAACTTAATTTTAGCTAATAACGAAGTAGTAACTTACAAGTAAGCTTGTGCCTCAGATAAGCAAACTAGTAATGGTGGTAACTCAGTCTGTCCATTAGGTACCACAGTCTCACACACACAAGTTCTGGTGGGAAAGGTGATCAGGTTTAGATCTTTTGAATCAGGTGAGGCAAAAAAAGCCAAAATGGCGACATGCAAAATGATCATACATCGCTTTCATTTCTAAGGTTTTGTAGGTTCTTTAGGGAGTGATTCATTTTAAGCTGTTTATAATAATGTGGGTAGTATTGGATGAGAAACAACTAAGACAATAATGTGCCCAAATAACTATTTAGTACAAAAAAAGTCCCCTGCTCTTCTTTGCTTTTCCTGGACACTTGAAAATACTTCTACTGTTGTGTGTGTCTTTCCTTTATCATCTGAAAATGCTTCATAACATATCTTGCCATATAAATGGCCTCATAAAGGTGTCTTTATAGCACATGTATCTAGTGGATTTTCATATGATAAGACAATAACTCTGTAAGTTATTCCCCCAAATAAATTTGGAGGAAAATTAAATCAGTGGAATCAATAAAAGTATTTTAACTCATAAAATGTTTCCTTTAAGAAGCCACTTTCTGCTTCTTTAATTTTGCATCTAAAATATTTACCCTTCAACGATATTAGGCTATTGCACGTGCTGAGTTTGATCTTATTATTTTATCTGTCCACTCCTGAAAGTCCTCCTAGGCACACATGTCTGATCTGCAATGAGCCGTTGTCAGCATCTCATAGCAAAAGACCCATGCGTTTTAGTCTACACAACTCTGAGACTGACGTACTAGCAATCACCTGTTATACAAATATCCAAATATTAACTTAAAATGAGTATAGTATGTATTTTCTCACTTAGAATATGGTGTACAGAAGTTTATCTGGAAACTGTAGACCTGGACACAAACACACACACACTCACTGAATGTGTAATCTACTTAAATGATCACAATGGGGGTTGGCTTCAACAAAATCTGTTGTGGGAATGAGGAGGATTATAAAATACTCTAAAGAAAATATTTTTAAGAGCTTCAAAATATTGAATATCCATTCTCTTACTCTGCAGGAAAGGAGATTAAACTTTATCATCCATTATAAAAGTCACTAAGCACGACACTTTTGTAAAATCATTGACTGTTACATCCTGGTAACTTGAGGAAAGACCTTATCTAGTAACAGTACAGAAAGGCCCTTGGATACTTAATTTTATAAATGGTGAAGTAAAGGTGCAAAGAAAGTGAGTGACTGTCTGAAATTAGACTATTTGGTAACTACTTGACATTAGCACTCAGTTTTTTCTTAATATATATACGTATCGATGACTATCTATGTACTTACCTACCCACCTACCTGCCTATCTACCACCTTGTTTTTCTGTTTTCAAAACACTACCCTTCCTTTAAATGTAAAATTGGTGAAAAAAAAATTAATATTTTTCTGGAAGAAAGAAGCTAAAGTCCACTCGCAAGGTTGCTACCAATTCTGGTTAGGGCTGATTGGAACATGGTGGAATGTGGTTTGCTTTATTTGGCTGCAAGCTTTTCTCTGTAACTTGAGGATTCATTAGTTTGAAGTGCTGGCCTTTTGCCTCTTTCCAAGGCCATTTTAGATGCAAATTGTACCCCAGACATCATTTTTAAGTGACAGGAAAATCTCTGGAGATAACAAGAATCAGTTTGTTAAATTTATGGACCCTTTGCATTTTCTAATCCTTCTTGATGAATAACTTAGTTTCCAGCCAGGGTTTGAACTTGAGTTGATAAAGCATCAGTATAAGCTGTTAGCCACTAAATCAATGTAAGTGATGGCTTAATCAGCCCTTCCACTCCCTCCACTCCCTTCCCCCAGAATTCCATCAGGCTTCTATTGAGCTGGGTCAACAAGAGACAGACACTTGTGCAGGCCATTTGTAGCCATTAGATAGCATGAGTAGAGAATGTTGACGGGCGCGATGATTCAGAGCTCCAGGAAGAGAGGGGTCTTCTGCAGAGCAGGAGTGAAAACCTTACGTTAGAGTTTGCAGAAGTTTGGGGAGGAGCAGTGAATGTAGAGAGGATATTATGATGAAATGGGGAAAAGATGAACCATTTATGGTAGAAGCTAACAGATTCTGTCGCTTCCAGAGAAGACACTTTGGTGGTAGGTGTCTTCATGGCTTTGTAGACCCATAGTAGGAATTCATGGCCGAGAACAGAACATATAGACAATTATAGGGGTGGTTTGTGAACAAAGGCTTCTGTGAGGGGACAGAGCCGGAGAAGAACTTATGCAGGAGGGTGAACCCTCTCAAGTCATCCCTTCCATGATTTGTTTATGAAAATGTCCCAAACGGCTCATCTTTTCCTGGCAAATTGAGGCAGGTTTCCATGCTCCCCAAGCCAATGTCTTGGCATGTTGTTTTATTTTATTTTATTGCAGCAACATTGTTTACAGAATTTTATATGCTTCAGAGGTACAGGATCACACCTCTTCAGAGAGATGCTATCTCCCCGCCCCCAGTCCCAAAGGCATCCAAAGTCCTCCCCCAGGATGCATTGGACTGCCCACCCCTTTGCTCTCCACCTTCGCCATGTAGTTTTAACTGTATGTTGATGTTTTCTAGAGAAATCGCTATAGCATCAACTGATTACCTCGCATGGTAATTTGCCTTTAAAAAACAGTGTCTGTGTAAATGCGGCATCTTTGAATAACACTGCTTTCTTCAAAGGCCTTGAATTTTGACATTGATGAGGAAAAAACAGTCTCAGCAGAAGTTGAATGAAATGACTGTTAGATTGGTTCATTTGGGGTCATACTTTGTGAGAATCTCTCCCCCGTGTTAAATGAACACTTACTGGTGGCACTTTAACTCCAAGAGGAAAAGTGTCGTGAAGATGGGTGGTGCTTACCTGAATAGGTGTCTGTCTGCACCCAGTCCCACAAGGCAGTATGTGAATAGGTAGATGGATAATGTATGAATTGGCAATTATTTATAACTCAGATTCCAGTGGGACACAAAGAACATGAGGTTGAATATGAGCTGAGAGTTAGGGTCACATGATGAGGCTGTTTTGTTTCTCTATTCTGTTTCTTAAGGTCTTGAGAGGTTGTCAGTGAAAAGTTGGTCTGAAAAGCAGGTGAGATGAACTGCTTTTTGGAACTGAATCCACCAGGAGGAGATACATATTCCTGAGGGCACCTGCCTCCATACTTTTTGTCTTGCTAATGAAAATGTGGTCCATGAACTAGCACCAGGAGTATCTCCTGGGAGCTTTAAAACATGAAAATCTCAGATCGCAACTGAAACCTATTAATTGAGAGTCCCCGACTAAAGATTTCCAAGTCACCCATATGAACTTGAAGGCTTGGGAGGGACTGTTTAACACCAACTAAAGCTTTCCTTCCTTGAGAACCTTAAGGAAAACTTTGTTGAAACCCAGGTTTCAGAGGCCAAATCCATTTCTTTGAAGAGAAACAAATTATGTTGTCATTTATACATTTTGCAGAAACAGTTTTCATATGGATGATACCCGTTGCATTTTTAAACAATTCACATGTATTAAGTCTCTCTCAGTCAATTTTTTTTTTTTATTTATACATACAAGCTGGGGTACAGGCCAGAGGCGTGGGGCGGCGAGAGGGTTCACCAGAGACAGAGCGGGGAGCAGAACAGGCAGATCAGAGGTACACTGCTGAGGGGAGCAGCGGGTGAGGCAGGAGAGGTCTGCCGCACCATGTGGGATTCTCCCCGGCCGGGCGTCGAACTCGCGACGCCGCTGCCGACAGCTCCACAGCGCAGCGCTCAACCGCTGCGCCACCGGGGAGGCCCTCTCCCAGTCAAATTTATCAGCATATAAACCTTCAGTATTTTAGTTAGAAGACAAAATCATAACCCCAGAATGGATTATAGATCTCCATGGAGTCTAGAGGTTGTAAGTCTGTATTTTCAGCCATAAATGTAAGGCTTTGCTTGTCCAGTGATTGTTCGAGTGGTCTCTAAGCTCCTCACCTGGTTCAATAGTTTCTTCAAAGCTAAATAAATTACCAAAAACTTAGTGCAATAGGATCTATTATAGAAACAGAAATCCATTTTCACAATTAAGAATTTGGCATTTTAGTTGAGGATGCGTTAAAATTTCTCTAAATGGGTAGACTTGTCAAAACAAAACTTATTTTTCATCTTTTTTGGGAATGTTCTTAAGTAGGTACAAAGAACTCTGTGGGCAGAGGGGAGTTTGTTTAATAAACCAAAAAAAACTTGCTCTAAAACCCAAGTTCCTTTTTTAGTGGATTTTAAATAAATTAGTGAATAAACAAATATTTACTTTTAGCCAATGGCTACAGTAGGAGAGAGAAATGATAGGTTTTCCTAGCAATAATTTTTGAACTTTCATGTATATACTGAGAGCTGCACTGCTTCATTTAAAACTCAGGGGAAATATCTATGATTATAGATACAAAAATCGTTTCCCAGAAGTTTAAAAAATATTTTCTTCCAAATTATCATCCACATCCAAATTTAGAGAGTAAATGATCCAATTCTTGTTGATGGCAAAGTAAAAACAGAGATTAAAGGTATGCAAATTAGACATAGTAAAACTGGAATTCTGAACAACAGTAAACAATAAACATTGACAACAAGATGAGCATTTAGATAAATAAATTGTTGCAGCTTTGATGTTTTACTAACATTATGCCCTTTGGAGTTACAGTAACTACAACATTTTCCTTGGAAGTGGTAATCCTAGAAAAACCTACAGATAATTGAATTAAAAAAAAAAAAACTAGGGGAAATAAGCAATCCAGCCTTCAGCTTCTGATTTATGATATATTTTTTCTTTTATGATTTTCCTTTGACCAGTGTTCCAGTGACATATGTAGAACGAGATATTCACATTTGTAGGCAAATGAGGCTTCACATTTCTCTTTTTTATCTTGTTTCTCTAAGTGTTGAAATTCCATAATGGCCAGCTGGATAGTCAGGGAGGATTTAAATAAGGAAACAGGCGTTAATGAGACTCAGTTCTTGCTTCAGAGACATTCTCAGTTGCTCTGGCAATGCAGGAGCTTGTGTAAAAGACACAGCGGTCTTTGGAGCTTGTTCCTTCTCTAGATACTCTTCTTCATTGAAGAGTGAGTTCCATCCTTGTGACCTCTTCTGTATATTCCAGAGGCAAGGTATGAAGCAAAAGTGCATTTCATGCTTTGTTTCTTGCTGGTTTTGATTTGATATTTACAGTATGACCTCTCACCAGATAACCTTTGTCTATCAAATATTGAAAGTCCTCCTAGGCACTCACACTTCTGATCTGTAAATGAGCCCTTGTCAGCAACCCCAAACAAAAGACACATACCTTTTGGTCTACACAACTCTGGGACTCACACAAGTTGGGTGCTTTAACACTGAAATGGAGAGTTCCACTCTATTTTGGGAAAACAACCTGATATGCTAGTTTTATTTGACTTTATTTTTTTCAATATTAATTATTTATTGAGATGACATTGTTTTATGCACTGTATATGATGTGTATGTATAAGTTCACACCTCTTCAGCTGTATGTTATCATACCATACCCACTATCAAAGCATGCATAATCTTCCACTGGGTCCCTGTCCCTCTTTTCCTCCCCCCCGCCTACTAGTAGCCTCAATTCCATGTTCAGCCTCAATTCTATGTTCAGGTTGTTTTGCTTTTTTCTTCTGTTTTATGTATCTATTCCACAATATTTATATTCCACATATATATATTCCACGAATGAATGAAACCATCTGGTATTTGTTTTTCTCCTTCTGACCTTTTTCATTGAGCATAGTCCCTTCCAGTTCCCTCCATCCATGTTGTGACAAATGGCAAGATTTCTTTTCTTTTTTATAGCTGCATAGTATTCCATTGTGTATATGCTACATCTTCTTTATCCACTCACCTGCCATTGGGCACTTACATTGTTTCCACAATATGGCTATTGTATGCTGTAATGAGCATAGGAGTACAAATCTCCCTTCGAATTAGTCACAGTGGATCTTGAGGCAAAAGGTTTCATGTAGTAAGCAAATTTATCACTGCTTTTAAGTTCAAGGTACACCTTTGCTTTTCTTGAAAACTTTGATTTATAAAGCTACATTTCTCTGCTTTGTGGGATCCAGACACAGTTGGACAAACATTCAGGTTCAATCCCAAGGAAAACGAAGTCCTGCCCAAAGTTTCTTTACTTTTGAACTCATAACCTCATTTTTCTTTCCAAACCCACTATGCATATCCAAACCTACCAAGGTACTCATCAGAGCAAAAGTCTTTCTATTTAATGATGTCCACCCTGGCAGGAAGACAGACTGCTCTAATTAAGCCTTCACCCCTCTTTATCCCTATCAAAGCTAACGTCCTAACACTTTATGAATATACTTTTCTTAGAAGTGTTGCTTAAATCATTTCACTCCCTTATTATACAAATAATACAGTTAAATCTATGTTCTTTCCCAACATCATTAACATATCTAAAGGGATGAAAAATAGCCCTTTTTTGCTTCTTCTGAACTTTTACAGTCCACCTTAAGGTGCTAGTTACACTGGCTTGAGTATTTGTGGCCAATTCCCAAATTCCCAACCCTCAAGATAATGCTATTAGGAGGTGGGTCTTCAGTAGCTGACAAAGTCACAGGGGTGGACCCCTTGTGATTGGGATTGGTGTCCTTATAAAAGAAGGCCCAGATTGCACTTGTCCCTTCTGCCAAGTGAGAACACAGGGAAAACAATCACTCTCTATGAACCAGAAAGAAAGCTCTCCCCATCCTTGCTTACTCCCTCAAAACTGTGCAAAAGAAATCTCTATTGCTTCTAAGCTACCCAGTTACGGCATTTTGTTCTAGCAACCTAGGTAGACTAAGACAGCAGGGTACAAAAATATTTAGATATTTTGAAGGAAATTTTTGTTTGTTTATGATCTCATCAGAATTGCTCCAGGGACAATTTTTTATTCTTTACAATTTTTATATTGCCAGGTAATTGCTTTGCGAATATAACCTTAACACAGTGCCTTAGGACTTCATTTGTTAATAAATAAATGGATGGCTTGGTTTAAAAGAAGACCACAATATGCCTTAAACTCTTTGAGAAATAGGGCACACATTTCAGTCAATCCTGTTTCTATATTGCAATAGAATGAAGCAGATGGTAAGATGCATTAATCCTCCACATTTTTCCTCTCATCATCTGACAAATTATAGTTTGGGCTTTTATTAGTAGGAATTTCTCCCTTCTGGATTAATTCTTACAGTTGCATGTCCATGGGGCAATGACCTCTTTTTTTTTTCCTTAACCCCAGAAAATGATCCTGAGAAGTGCTCCACAAATAAATTGGGATTAGAGGAAAGTCTGCTTTAGCATTTAGAGTTAAAGGGCAGAGTAACAAGTTGACTCAGAGATAATGGAGCTGATTGCCATTGCAGACATACAATGAAATGACGGTCATGAGAAATACCTGAAATTGTGGTCAGCCCTCATCTCACTGAGATAGTAGTTTCCAGTCTCTGTAATGTGGCTTTGCACATAAACCCTGAGCAGAGAAGAATGCACTTAAGCAACTTGTCTCTTTCTAAATATATCTCGAAAAATAGAAGCCTGGTTCAGATATTCTGTTTAAATTTGAGAACAATTTTGTCAGGAAGTGTCCAGCCCATGTTACACTTAACAAGAGAGTGTTTATCCAAAGAGTTAAGACACATGAGTAATCTCACACTCAAATGCCAGTTCTCTGGAGGTGAGATTCCCGTAAACAGCCAGACACTTTGAACTTATGGGTTTCACTCTATGTCATACTTTAACCACTAAAACAACACACCACCATGGAGTTCTTCCCTGCTAAGCCAAAACACACCCACCTCATGGAAAGCTGCACTGGAAAAATGAGAAAGAAAAGGATCTTCCTAGAGAAAGCTCATGTTCATTGCCTGGATATTGATTAATTCCTCACTGTGAAGAGAACACAGTCGCAGCCAGCATGCTGGTTGTAGATTAGGCCAACTGGTCCTGGAGGTACCAGAATTAGGAGGTACCAGGGAATTGCTGGAGGTATTAGGAAATTGCTCTACCAATATAATCTGTGGCTACAATCTACAGTAACTCTTCCAAGAATTATCTGCTTTGAGAGTTCTGCTTGGCTTCAGAAATTGATTCCACACTGGGGCCTCCCTGTTGGTGCAAGGGGTTAATTCTCAGCACTATGAATGTATTGGCAGCGACTGCAGCGTAATTTCAATCCCCAGACAACCAAGGAGCTGACCCAAATGGCACAGCAGACCTCACATGTCTCCCCACTGCTCCCCTCAGCAGTGTATTTCAGTGGATCCGCTTGTTCTGCTCCCCACTCTGTCTCTGGTTAATCTTCTCACCCACTGCACCTCTGGCCCATGTCCCTGTTCTTGTATGTATAAATAAGTAAACTAAATCTTTTTTGGAAAAAAAAGAAATTGATTCCACACAGAAAAGATTTCAAAGTTTCTTCTCAGTTTTCTCACATCATTTTTTCTATACATCGATAATACATTAGTTATTCTTTCAGTTGCCTCTACCCCTCCTTCATCAACTGCATGCATGCCTTTGGAAGGCAAGGTCAGGTCTTATTAGTTTGTAAGGCTCAATTCCTGTCATATGTAACTTGACAAGTGTTTGCTGACTACATGAATAAATGAATATTTTTCAGGATTTCAACCGCATTGGTTTTATACTTGAAGGCGGTTGATCTAAATTTAAGTCTTCCCTTTCATACTTATGTAACTTTGAGTGATTTACATAAATTCTCATCTCAGAGTTCTGTTGTATGTGTGTGTATCTCTAATTCTTCTATACCACTGATGATGATTCCTTGTAAACAATACTGGGAGGATTAAATGAAGATGATATCTTTACTCTTGACACAACACATTGGAAGTTACATTTTATTAGCGATTCCTTTGAAACTGTCTTTCATGTAAGTATGTAGGTCTCAGTTATTCTGAGCACTGCCTTCAGCTCTGCATAGCAAATCTCCATGAAAATAGTTTGGTAAATGTGGAAATTCCTCATATCCTGAGGAGGTGGTTTTCAAGTCTGAAGTAATATTTGGCCTGGGAGATTGCTTGGGAAAATTAGAGTACGCTGTAGAATTAAATTCCTGCCACAGGCATAAGAAAACCCTAGGAGATGATACTTCATTTTTCTAGATGGATTTTACCTACCTATACATTCAAATTGATGAGTTAAGAAATTTAATAGGATTTTTCAGACCTTCAGTCAATCTGCAAGGTAAGGAAGCTCGAAAGAAGAGACACAGCAAGGGATTTTATAGCTTGAATTATTAAGTCCTAGTGCGTCTCAGTCACTACATCCTGATGTGTTTCAATCACTTTTAAGATTGTGCTGAAAATAAATTCAGTTTCTGGATGATTTATAGACAGAAATTGTGCAACTAACTTAAAATTCTTTTTTTAAAAAAGTCCCTCTTTTTCCACGTGATTTTAATTTCAAATAGCTCCATTTTTTTATTGAGATATAATTTGCATATGTCTTAAGTTCAACAGGTTTGGACAAAAGTATACACTTCATGATCCATGTCCTGGAAAAAAAAAATAGAGCATCAACCGTTCTCATCAACACATGAAGATACACATGTTCCATTCTGGTCAAACCCCGCCCCCCGACACACACACACACACACACATACTCCATCTTACTTATCACTAACTTAGAGAAATTTTCTTTGTGACTCCTTCAACAACAGATAGAGTTTACTGTTCTAGAATTTCATTTAAATAAAAATCATACGCTCCTTTGTACCACTCAGCTTGTTAATAGCTCAGGGGTTTCTCCATCACAGCCTGTCTCACATATTCATTGCTTTTATGGCTGCAAATTTTAAATTTTGAAAACTATAAAATATTGCTGAATGTAACTAAAGAAAATCTATATAAATAGGGAAACATGTCATTTTCATGGATCATATGATGTATTATTTTTATTTCATTAAAATGACACCATGCCCTAAAGTGATCTACAGATTCAATATAATCTTTACCAAAATTCCAGCCAGCTTTTAACTTTGGCAGAAAATGAGACGTTGGCCCTAGAATTTACATGGGAATTCAAGTAATCCAGAATAGCCAACATAATCTAGAAAAAGAACACTGTTGGAAAACTCATATTTCCTGTTGTCAAATCTTATTACAAAGCTAGAGTTATAAAAACTGTGCAGTGTTAGCACAAAAACAGACATATGTATTGGTGATGTATAGCTGAGAGTGTAGCAGTACATGTTCACATTTGTGGTCTATTGATTTTGACCAGAGTGCCAAGACAATACATAAAAGGGAATAGTTTTTCAATAGCTAGTGCTGGGACAATTGGGTCATCCAATGCCAAAGAATAAAGCTGAACAGTTCCATCGTGTCATATACAAAAATTAACCGTAAATCTAAATGTAGGAGGTAAAACTATAAAACTCTGAAAAGAAAGTATAGGAATAAATCTGCATGGCATGGCTTTGAGTTAAACAAAGCATTTGTATCACAAATGTTAAAAGGACAAAAAAATAAAAGAGAAATGGTACTTCATCAAAAATGAAACTGGGGCCTCCCTGGTGGCGCCGCGGTTAAGCGCTGCACTGTGGAGCTGTCCGCAGCAGCGATGCGAGTTCGACGCCCAGCCGGGGAGAATCCCACATGGTGCGGCAGACCTCTCCTGCCTCGCCCGCTGCTCCCCTCAGCAGTGTATTTCTGATCTGCCTATCTGCTTCTTACTCTGTCTCTGGTGAAGCCTCTCACCGCTCCACACCTCTGGCCTGTACCCCAGCTGTATGTATAAATAAATAAATCTTTAAAAAAAAAAAAAATGAAACTGAAGTGGGAGGGGGGACAGAGGACCGTGTGTGGGGCTATTGATGCCTTGGTGGTGGGTGAAGAGATATGGATCCTATAATCATAAAGAAATCCTATAAAAAAACAATAACACTGAAATTTGTGTTTCAAAGAGTTAAAAGACAAGGTTAAAAGACAATACACAGAATGGGAGAAAATATTTGCAAACCATATCACTGATCATTGTATCTAGAACATATAAAAAATCTTCCAACTGAAAAATATAAGATCAAATAAAAATTTTTTATTAAATTTAAAATATAGGAATAGACATTTCTCAAAAAATTTGGAAAAGTCCAATAAGCACATAAAAGAAGAGTGCTATCATTAGGAGTACAATACCTGAATAGATATTCTTTTCCAAAGAAGATATACAAAAAGTCTTCACTTGAAAAGAACCTCAACATCATTAGCCATTCTTGAAGTGTGAGACAAAACCACCATTGTATACTCAATCATATATCATTTCACACACTTCATGATGGTTATAATGAGCAGACAGAGAATATCAAGAGCAGGGTAGTCAGAATATGTATACACTATTGGAGAGTATGTAAAATTAGGAAGCCACTTTGTAAACTGGCAGATTTTCAAAAGTTGAAACATGAAGTTGCCATGTGATGCAGAAATTTTATTCCTGGGCACATACCCAAGAGAAGTGAGAGCTTATGCCCACAGAAAAACTTATACAAGGGGTTTATAGCAGCTGTATTCATAATAGCCAAAGTGTGAAAACAGCTCAAATGTCAATAAGGCCAATGGAACACAAACATCAATGGATCAGTAAAAACAGAAAGAGCCATTTCATGGGATACTATTTGATGATATAAAAGAATCAGGAATAATTGCTATAATATAGATGAGCCTGTGCTAAATGAAATAAGCCAATTTCAAAAAGCCACATATTGTCTGAGTCCATTTATTTTCAAAGCAAAAACAAAGATTAACCTCAGTTCAACCTATGCTGAAGTTATTACATATAGTGATACTTCAATGAATAACATTTCATTGCATGTATCTAGAAGTAACAGATTTAAAGACATTCTAGATTCTATTATTGCATCTGCAGTGGCTGAACTAAAGTGTTATTTTACAGTAAAAATACTCACTGGTGGAAGAGACACAGGGTTGATCTATTTTCAAAGGTGGTAAAATTAAAGCACTTAGTTTGCATTTTGTGGAGAGGGTTTGTAAGTGTCTCACTTTTATTTAAAAAATTGAGAAAATAGAACTCTCATTACATTCACCAAACCATTATTACTCCCAGAAAGAGTTCACAAGAGGCACCAGTGAGTGATGAAAATGCTCTTTACCTTGACTTATACATTCCTCCCAGATCTTATTCCTATATGACAATACATACTAGCCATACCATAACTCACTTAACAGTTTATTTCCTCCACCGACATTTGGAAAGTATGATGAGTCACTGTCTGGATTTGGTACTACTGATAAAATATATGATAGACACAGAGATAGAGAAATGAATGGTATGGTAGGGCAGCTAGATAAGTAGGTTGAGAACGACTCTGGAATGTGTACATTCTCTAAGAGCAGATAGAAAGAGTCATGGGAGCTCAAAAAAGGGGAAGCTACTCCAGTAGGTGATTGTGAAGGGAACTGTCTAGCAGGCTTTTAATCTACCTTTGCATATGGTAAGACCTTATGAAATATCTAGGCTCTAAAGAGGATGTAGAAGGGAGTAAGCAAAAGAAAGGGCATTCTTGACAAAGTATAAGATAAGTTATGAAGGCAAAAGGATGGGAAAATATGCCTGTGTTGTTGGTTATCTGTAGGTAGTTTGACAGAGGTTATCAAGGTACATGGTGAGATGCATTGCCTGAGGCTGCAGCCAAAGATGGATGACTCTGATGGACTATTCTAAGGAGTTCTGAAGTTCGATAAAAGACACAGGTGAGTTTGGGAAAGCCACATACGTGATAACATGAAGGAGTGGAGGGACATAGAGGTGAAATCAGGAGGAAAAATAGGAGTCTGTTGATTTATTCAAGATATGTTTGAACTGGAAGTAAAGCAAAACATTTGAGATATATAGCAAAGAATGCATTTTAGGGCATTTAAGACACAAAGTCAACCTAAGGGTAATTTGGGATGAAAAGGAAAGATCTAGGGTGACTCTGAGGCTATTTTGTGTACTCAGAAACAGGGTAGTATAACCTATTGAGAAGGAGGTTGAGGAAACACTGCATGTTCGCTACACGAAACATTGAAATGTGCTTTGAACACCTTTGGTTTGTTGTGTCTGTCAAACGTCAAAATGATTGTTGAGCACAGAATTCTGTTAATACAGGAAACTCAACTATCTCAAGAGAACACCAGAGAGTTGTTATTTAACAGGGTGTTGGGGTGGGAGGGGGGCAGTTGTTTATGGAAAAGACTAAGAATGACCAGAGACATTTTGAAAAAAGACTGTAAGTAATAATGTTCTGGAACGCCAGGAAAGGCAGAATTTCACAGAGAGCAGTTGAATCATTGGGTTAAGTCAACTGACAAGTGTCCATTAGGTGTGAAGCAGAAACATACTCCAGAATTTGGGGAGAGCCTGTTCATGGTGTTTGCAGAGACAGACTGAATGGCTGGCTGTAGAATGAGTGGATTGGCAGATGACTCCATGAAGAGAGTATAATCACTCAGAAAATTTTATGGCAGAGGAGAGCAAATGTTATGATGATGGGAATAGTTGTGGACTTTTTTCTTGCATATTAAAACAATATTTAGATTGTTTTAATTTTTAGAAAGGGAAAGGGGGTGTGAATGTGCATGTGTGGTGTGTGTGTTGGGGGTGGGTTGGGTGCTGTTGTTTCAAGATTGAGGAGAAATTCCAAAGAGAGGTCTAAGAAGAACATTTCCACAGAGCACAGCAAGAAGAATTAAATTTGGACAGAAGAGGGACCACTCTCTCTTAGAGAAGGGCGGATAGATAGAAAGACAGATAACTAAACAAATCTATTCTTTATTTCCTTTGGAAATCCCAAACAGTAAAGAAACACAATTTCACTACCCAGTAATTGATGATGCCATGTCCAAGTGTCTCCGTCTGGCAGGAAGAGCATGTGATTTAAGAGAGAGAATCTGCCTCCCTGTCTGCTTTGGGACCATTAGATAGGGAAAAAAATAGGTTCAGTGAGTGGGGGAGGTAGAGGGACAAATGAACTCTCTCTGGGTCCAATCGCACTATATTTTTATTCTCTATGGAAGAGAACAGATGTTCTCTTTTTCTCTGAGAAAGCACTGGGCTTCCTCCTCAACTTCATTTTAAACAGGAGATTTCAAGAGAGGCCACCCACAGCTCTGAGTGTTCCCACTGAGAGGAAAAATAAATGCCAAGGTCATGTGCACTGAGCAAGGAGGAGTAACTGAGAAAAAACCAAACCAAAACAAAAAAACATACACAACAACTCCAAGTCTAAAACTAGACTTGAATGGCTGGATTAAGGGCAAAGATTAAGTTGACTAAACTTTGACACCACTGATTATAGGGTAACCTAGCAAAATAGTGATAGTTTAGCTTGCTAAGCCCAAAAAGTATAGAAGTTCTTAGGAAATTGTGACTTCTTTCCTCCTTGAGAACTAATATGGTGATGAGGGAAGGACTGACAGACAATCTAAATGATGAAGTGGTAAAGAAATTATGATTGCTAGCAGTGGTATCCAGAGATTTTATTTTTTTTGCTTAGGGAAGTAGATGAAGACCATGAGTCCATGGTGTCAGAAAAATTAATCTAGAATATTAATTATTGACTGCCTAATACCATCATGTGTGACTTTGGAAAAAATATTTAACAGCTGTATGTACCATTTTCTTGGTCCTAAAATTCTGGATTTATTATACAGATTTAAGGACTCATTATGTGGTTAAATAAAGAGACAAATGTTATCTGCCCTTTATACTATATTTATTGTGAAGATGATGATTATAATGACTACGTTATATAGAAAAATCTAAATGCGGACCTTTTGAGGGATGTATATATTTGTGTATTATTTTTTTGGTAAAAATCATATTCTACGCATATGGCAAGCACTCTTAAAGGGTTAAATAGGATTCATGGAAGAGACAGATATTAGATATTTGCAATACTATCAAGTGATACATTGTGTTTGGAGAAGTATATATCCAGCTCTTAGTAAAACAACAACAATCAATCAATAGTAATAGATTCACTAAGAAAATTGGAGTTATTTTACTTAAGCTACTTCATGTTTGCTTCAGATTAACATTCTAATGTATTGATTTAATAACTAAAAAATTGTTTCATTTGTAATTGTCTGCATGTGTTTAAGAGAAACCGCATACTTTTCAGTTTGCTAAGAACAGACTTGAGATCAGATATAGGAAAGCTATTGGGACCAAAGAGAAGATGAGAATCTTCGGTAAAACTCCACATTCAATGCATGTTTGACCAAATTTGCAATGTGGAGAGCTCTCTGGAGTCTTAGTAAACACCTACAACATCAATGTATGAAAATATTAGAGTCATTTCCATCCACCTGTCCTCATCTCTTCCTCCTAACCTATGGATCTTTTCTCCGCTAGTCATACTCAATATTAATGGAAGTTTCTTCACTGTGTCATGTTGTAAGGAACTTCTCAGCATTTTGGACCTGTTTAGCCTCTTCCTGGAACTTTCTGCTATAGTCTCTGCGTCATCAGTTTCTATAAGTTTATTGGGTTCAAAAATAAAATCATCTATTGTCTTCCTGGAAGTCTTCAGGCCGGATTTGATTTTCTCTTTTCTGCTTTTTCACGCTAGCTTGTATGTTTGTGTCACTTATAACACTGCAATTTAATTTAACTGACTTCATTATTTGCCTTTTCCACTCAAATGTGAAATCCTACACATCTTTGCCTACATCTTTCGCATCTGCATCTTAAACACCTTGTGGAATGTCTGACACCAAGTAGACGCTTACCCCATATGCATTGACTGAAACACACTGCAATCTTCCCAGATAAGATGTGCTTGTGTATTACAGCTATAGACTGAGGTGAAGTTCATGTCAGTGTGAACTTGAAAAATGTCAATTCATTAACAAGGTCTTATTTATTATCAGGCTGCCAGAGTTAATTTTATATGTTTGCTTACATGGAAGTTATTGTGCTTAGGATAAAATGGTGACCTCCTGTTAGAATTTCACATATTTTCCCTGTCACAGCAGGGAACTATACTAAGTCAGCATTTTAATGTCCTAAGCTACCTTGAAGGCATGAGGTCTTACTTAAAATAATAAATGATCATCCTTCAAGAGTCAATTAGAATCAGAATCATAAAAATTTCTTTCTGGAAAGGATAGTCTTAAGAGACATGCATTTCAACTATAGTTGAACTGACTCATGAATTTGATAATTGTTCTTCCTGCTGTGAATGTTAGCTTCTATTCTGCTTTTAGCCTCGCCTATATTACTTGCAACTGTAAAATTTGTTGAAATTACTAAGAAAAATTATACAAAAATGTACACTTATGTAAAGGTTATTTCAGTCATTCAAAACTGGAAACTATAAAATATAGCCAAATTAGAATTTTAAGGATGGAAATCATGTTATTGTTTTTCCTCAAATATATTGTTTATAATGAAGAACAAAAGTAAACTTTAAGTGGTCCCTGCAAGGATATGACATCAAGTGTTCATTAAGCTGAAAAAATATCCAGCAAGTATAAAGAGCTAATGGGGCCATTGGTAGTATAGAAACTTCTTAATTTTGCATAATATATACCATACATTTAATATACCAGTTACTAGCCCTGGGTATGTTAGTTCTAGGTCTGGGAAATGCCTCTCCTTTGTAAATACTGCTATATACTGCAAGATTACATATATAATTTGCTGCTTTTAAACATATGTATTTTATGTTTAGAGAAGTCATAGCTCCAGGGTCAGAAAATATTCCTTTTATCATTATATATGTATGTATATATGTAGTCACATATATGTGCATCACATATATGTATCATATATATCATATATATATAGTGTGTGTATATATATATATATGAGTGAAAGCATATGGTATTTGTCTTTCTTCTTCTGAACTTATTTCACATAGTATAATCCCCTCATGGTGTATCCATAGTGTCATGAGTGGTAAAGTTCATTTTTTATAGCTGAATAATATTCCATTGTGTAGACACACCACATCTTCTTAATCCACTCACCTATCACCAGCACTTAAATTGCTTCCATATCTTGCATGTTATGAATAGGGCTGCAATGAACATACAGAGCATATGTCTTTGAGTTTTCATACTCATCAGGTAAATACCCAGAGAGGAGCTCACTGGATCATCTGGTAGATCCATTTTTAATCCATTAGAGTAACCTCCACATTGCTTTCCGTAGTGGCTGCAAAAATTCATATTTCCATCAACAGTGCATGGGGGTTCCTTTCTCTCCACATCCTCACTAACACTCATTGTTTCTTTACATTTTGATAACAGCTATTATAACCGGTGTGAGGTGAAATCTTGTGGCTTTGATCTGCATTTCCGTAATGATAATCGATGTAGAGCTTCTTTTCACGTGCCGGTTGGCAAGTGTATGTATTCTTTAGTGAAACGCAGATTTGGCGCCTCTGTCCATTTTTTAAAAAATTAAAAAAAAAAATTTGTTATTTTTTTTGTGTCTTTTACATCACTGTCTATTCCCTGTAGGTTTCCCACCACCAATTCACCTGTGAACTGTCACCACAGTCCCCTGTGCTCTCCTCTTCCCCGTTCTGAGCCCCAATCCTCCCCCCTCTCTCGTTGATTGTCGCTTTTGTATTTGGTTCTTCTATATTCCTGTTATAAGTGAGACCATTCGATATTTTTCTTTTTCCTTTTGGCTTATTTCACTGAGCATGATCCCTTCTAGTTCCATCCATGTTGCTGTGAATTGCATGTGTTTATCTTTTTTGAATGCTGAATAGTATTCCATTGTGTATATGTACCACATCTTCTTGATCCAGTCATCTATTTTTGGGCATCTGGGTTGTTTCCATATCTTCGCTATTGTAAATAGTGCTGCAATAAACATACGGGTGCATGTATCCTTTCGGATTAGTGTTTTTTTGTCCTTTGGGTAGATTCCCAAAAGTGGTATTGCTGGGTCGTATGGTAGCGCCACATTTATTAATTTGAGGAAACGCCATACGGCTTTCCACAGTGGTTGGACCAGTTTGCATTCCCACCAGTAGTGTAGAAGAGTTCCTTTTTCTCCTCCATCCATTTTTAAATCAGGCTGTATGCCTGTGTCTCGTTGAGTTGTGTGAGGATTTTATGTATGTTGGCTGTTACCCCTCGTCTGATATCTGGTTTGCCTTTTCATTTTAAGGATGGTTTCTCTTTACACAAGCTTTTAGTTTGATGCAGTTCCATTTGTTTTTATTCTCTTTCTGTTGCAGATGAATCCACAAAAACAAAAACAAACCTTAGACGCTGACAACAAAATGGTGGTTGCCAGAGGGGAAGGAGATGGGACAGGAGGAGTAGAGGGGAAAGATTGGTTGATGGTGGACGATGGGAGACGTGGTGTGTTGAACACAGTGGCTGAGGTGAGACATTGTACACCTGGGACGTAGATAGTGTTGCAAACTAATAGTCACTAATGCAAATAAAGAAGAGGAAAATACTGCTTGGAGGAAGTGGTGAATAAACACAGTTTTCACACAGAGGTTAGGAAGGGTGATGTTGATGGTTTCCTTACGTTACAGAAAACCTAAAGACACACACATGCCATCATGAGTGGGACAAAACAGGACACAGAGGACACACATCTGGGCAATTTACCAGTGATTTGGCATTACTCAAAAAGAAGTGAAGGTCAGTGAGGGGCAAAGTGAAAAGAGGCTGGGACCTCGAGAGGCTGGGATTTTTCCTGTGGATAACAGGATGCCCTTGGAGGGCTTTCAGGCAGGAGCAAGCCATGGTCAGAATTTTGTTTGAGAGAACACTCTGACAGCAATGAGGAAGACGGATTGGGTGGAAGAAGCTGGAAAACAGATCAAAGATGGCGAGATAATCAAAGTTGCAGATGTTGGGACTAGGTCTAGAACTCTGGATGTGGGGTAAAAACACAGGTATGCATTTGAGGAATATTTGAGTTGTAAAGCTCAGGCACAGTTTTAAAGCAAATCTCAAATCTACCACATTTATATCACGTTAAACATTAAAACAGTTCATTTCACACCAAGCCATTTACTATCATCATCCTTGCCCTTAGTTTCCCGTTCCAGACTGTGTGATTCCTTCACTCTCCCACCCTACCGTGCGTGTTCACACGCATGTGCAAGGGACACACACCAGGCTCCCTCCACTCACAAGGCTCTACTTAACAGACTCAGAGCTGCTCAGAATGACATCACACATGAAAATGAGAAATTCAATTTTAGGCGTCGACATAGCGCTCATTAAATTCGCCTCAATTTGGGAAATAAAAAATAAATGTTGGCGTGGAGGCGGAGGAAAAACGTCCTGGGGGAATTGATTTATCCTCAGCTCTTCATTTGGCTTTGAAAGTAAATACACTGGCCTCGGGCTCTGTGCGACAAAGAAAATAATGGACAATTATCCAGTTAATATGATCACTATAGACAGTGAAACCAGATAATGCGCAGCAAGACCCCTCGCACCCGCTCCTCCAACTGCGCCTTGTTTTGTCTACACAGACATTTCCAAATATAGCCCAGGTATGTTGTTTCAGGAGCTGAGCAGCTACTTCAGTCTGAGGTTTGTCTCTTGGTCCAATTTTGCAGCGGGCAGTGTCTCAGTAAATTACAAAATAAATGTCTTCTGTTACATGGAGACGGCTGAACACCAGAGGGAGTTAAGGCTTCTTGTCAGCAGTGGGGAGCCAAGTTTTGGTCTGTAAAGGCTCCCAGGAAAAACTGAAGTAGAGAAATGCTTGTGTGGATCCTTTACTTTTTAATATATCTCGGGAACCTGTAGAGTTATTTTTTGCATCCAAATTCTACTGGACTTAACTTTTCTTTCTTTTTTTTTAATCTTCTCTCTCTCTCTCTC